>JACGDI010005691.1:391690-407839 GCA_014898725.1 Jacaranda copaia
CTAAAATGGCTCTCCTAGTATCAATCATTTCTCAATTACAGACTCTAGTTTCCCATAGTCGGCGCTAAATGATAAGGGTAAAAGCTGTATTTACTAGATTAGACTAAGATTTTGATAATCGACCTACTTAGTCGAGTGAATGAGCCTCAAGTGTAGTTGGGCTAAGTCCTACAATTACTAGCAAACGTCAGGCTAATCGAATGTACTCTAACACTCAAGTCAATATTTGATCGACCAAATGATAGAGCGGCAGAGCAAAGGCTTTTTAGTATAGAGTGGCATACCTTGTGAGAGGCTAATTATGGGGTATTTATAGTTTTTTCGAATGATGGATGTGTCCAAGGTGCCTTTGTCATGCAAATAGGGCTTATATCCTTGCATGGGGGTTTTAGGTCTTCTCCCATTTGTGTACTTTTTTAGGTGGTTCCATCTCTAGCTTCTAGGGGAAAGTTAGTACATAGCAGCACGCCTCCAGTCTAGCACAATAGGAGAGGCGATATTGGGGTAGCATGAGCCATTAATGTGGAGACATACCATTTGCTAGGGCATTTAATGCAGTAAAGATACAACTCTACAAAAAGTCGACCTGCTAGTCGACATTCAAGTCAAAACACAAGCTGTTTCACATTCCCGTGGGGCTAATCAACTTCATCCATTTGATCTATGCTCTGGTTGAGTGAAACCAATGTTGTCGAGAGCACTGGTACAGAGCGAGTCTGGGAGGCCAACACCAAATTTGGGCCTCAAACATGAGATAAGCTTTGCCTACGATACATGGATCAATAGCTATTGGGTTGAGTCTATTGGGCCCTTGCATATCATCTAGATTCATAAAATTTATTTTTTAATTATTCAGAATCATATTTATTGATTGCTTATGGTTTTGTGATTTAATTTTTTGAAATCATCAAAATACATCAGCTAATCAAACTTAATGACATACTTATTATATATTTTAATTATTTATGCATATATCTACACAATTATATATAAGAATTAAAATTTTCTTTCAAAGCTATTAGCAACCAAAACTGCATATGATGAAAGATCCTTAATTTTTTTTTTATAATATTCTAACAATTTGGCACACTCGATGTGTATGCTAAAATTTATCTAATGTAATATAAATAAAATATTTATTTATTATAATTTTTAATATTTTCAATGTGTTTATTTAAAATTTTTGGATAGGTAAAATAAGAAAAATCAAGATAAAATAAAATGATAAGAAAAGAAAAATGTAAATAATTGGAAAGAGGTAAAAGAATCAAGAAAACTATTTTAATAGGTATGAGAATTAAAAGATAATAATAGGGGCATTTTAGGAAGAATGCTTGAAAACACATCGAAAAGAGGGTTGGTGTTTTATATATAATATAGATTAATATTTTCTTCTTCCAAACATTATAAATGGTGGACATTGTTGGACTCAACTTCAATATTCTTTAAACAAATAAATTATTCATATTTCTTAGGATAATCTATCAGAGCATTGTCAAAATAACACAAAAAAATTTTAAATTAAAAAATATCATAGTGTTAAAACAAAATAGTTTAAGAATTAAGTTAATAATATCACAAATGGAGCAATAATTTGGGGGGAAAGAGAAAGTAGTAATACACATAATTGTTTAATGAAATTTAGACACCATTCCATCAAAGCAAGTAGTACAAGACCATGGTTTAAAAAACTAGACTGAATTGGCCGGTTGGACCATCGACCAGCTTGCAAACCAGTCAGGTTTTCTCAAAAAATTAAAAAACTCAAAAAGAGCCCTATTGTGTTAAAACCATTTAGATCAACTGATCAAACCAATGAATCGATAAACCACTCATGGTTCAATTGAATCGGAGCAATTTTTTCATTTAATTTTTATAAAAGTTATTATTTTTTGTCTAAGTACAAAGTTTAAAGGCTAAGTAAAGTACATCTCATATGCTATCTAAAAGCGAAAAAAGAACCTTAGTTTGAAGTTTAAAATCAACTCACACACTCTCAACTTTAAACTTTAAACTTAAGATATTTAAATTATTGTGATAATTTATAATATGATTGTAAATTTTATATTATGATATTAGACAATATCATTTAAACTCTTTATATTTTATATTTTAATATTTTATTAATTTTTAAATAATATATAATATAAATATATATATTTTATAATTATAATATCACAATTTAATTATAATTCAATTACAACCCCAATTAACAATTGAACCAATAAATTTTAAATTGATAGTCGATTTAATTTTTCAAATTCATTAAAAGACTACAATTTGTATGCCGCAAGTGTACGACTCCAATAAAAACACCCCGAAGAATATTAGCGAAAGGTAAAAGTAAAGGACAGTAACGGAAAGTGGTAGGGACAAACGGCGTAAATCTACCAATGAAGGACAGGCTCCTAGTTGGATGCAAATAAACATGTGTTTTTGATAATAAACATTGTATAAATAACAATCGTCCACTAAAACAAACCCACAACGTAATAATTATTATAATAATAAATAATAATTTAATAATTATTATAATAAAGTCCTTTCAAAGTTGCAAGGAGCAGCGAGTCGGTCGGGTCAGGGCCCAACCCCTTCGATTTTTAAATACAACACAAATTCCTCGTGCGTATTTTAATCTTTGTCGACAAGTTGTGGGAAATGATAATTTGAGATAATATATAATCCCTACCATTCATTGCCCCATATCATTTCAACGAATATTAAGACTTATCAACGAAAGCAATCCCTTGCATCTACAGAGTCCTTTATCCATTTAACTTTGATTGTTCTCGCCGGAGTTGAGAGATGGCTTCGTCGGAGAAAGTGGATTCTGGTAGGTTTTCCGGCGGAAGGTCTAACTTCTCGCAAACCTGCAGTCTTTTGAGTCAGTATTTGAAGGAGAAGGGCAGCTTTGGAAACCTCAGCCTTGGCTTGACTCCCACTTTGCCTGAACCCAAAGGTATGTTTGTTTGGGAAATATTATGTTTCCTTATTCGATGCCTTGATCGCTGAGTTCCTAGATTTGGTTTCTGATTTCGCTGGATTTTTTCATTTCTTTTTAAATTGATCAAACAGGGACTATGAATTTGTTGCCCATGATTGAGAAATCGGATCAGACCTCGCGTGCCGCCGGAAATTTCAACATGCAACTGAATATGCTCCCCCAGCTTGTCGCCGGCGGAGAAGAAATCCTGAACAAATCCGACCTCAGGTAAATGACTATCCTACCCCTGCACATGAAGAAGAGATTTTTGCTGTCTTACTTTTGTTTTGGGGGGCTAATTGGTGAGGAATATTTTTCCGTGGCAGTGGTGAGAAATCCGAGACGGAAACTGGGCAGATGACAATATTTTATGCTGGTCAAGTCATGGTTTTCAACGACGTGCCGGCGGACAAGGCCAAGGAAATCATGATGCTGGCCACCAAGTCCAGCGCGGCTCAGAACCCCCAAAGTGCGGCCTTTGCTAAGCCACTTGCGGCCCAGAGCCCGGCGGAATCCGCCACCAGCAGTCCAAACATTGTCCCCACATTTGGAATTCAGGACCGTGCTCGCCAACCCCCTCAGCCGCCTCTTGGTTCTGGTAAGCTGTTTTACCTAATTTCCATCGTATATTGCACTAGAAAATGCTGAGATTGTAATGATTTATCGTAAAATTTTTTTTTCCTAATTTTAATTATTTTGGCTTGCAGATTTACCGATGGCAAGGAAAAATTCACTCGCCCGGTTCTTGGAGAAGAGAAAAGACAGGATCACAGCAAACGCGCCATACCAAACAAGCAAACCAGCGCCGCTGCCTAAGCCGGCTAAAACCGAGTCATGGCTGGGATTGGCTCCTCAGCTTGCAGTCCAAATCCAGCGTCATTAGTCTTCTTAATTATGCTACCAGTACAATTATTTTCTGTCATTAATTACTAGTACAGCTTTCATTAGAAGGCATTTTGGCTTTGTTATCACTGTAATCAGTTCAGACCTAACAGATTAATGATCTCATTAATTTTAGATAGAAATTAGTGCTTCTTCTATGTTTTTGGACCATTTCATTTTTTTTTTTTAATTTCTTGAAATCTCATTTGGGGTTTTATGTAATTAATTACATATATTTGAATGTGATGGTATCGAATTTGTTGATTCATACGCTGTCGTCTTCGATTCACATGCCCTTTGCGGCTATTATTGGCTGTTCAATTTACGCAAGTGGGTCAACTGTTCTTGTGTATCTGGGACTCTGAATTGTTCGATTCTGCATCGTACAATAATTTTTCGTATTTCAAATTTATGCTCATTTTTAAAATAGAAAATAAATTGAGTGGAGGAATAATACCTTTACTCCAGCTAAATTTGCTTTTTCTATTTTTACATTTATTGATTGAAGTAATTTTTTATTTATAATATCAACATTTATAAATCGAGATAATCATCATACAAACCTCTTTTTTGTACTCGCACTAAAATCTCTAAACATTTATTGCTATGATAGTATATAAATGTATTTACTCAAATTTAAAAAATATATATATGCTGCATCCTAATTAAAAATAAAAATCCTATATCACATATTTATGTCGTATAATGCTTGTGCCTGTATATAACTCACGCATAATATGTACGGTTAAAGAAGATATTAAAAAGTAAAAACAGACTTAAAAGATTAAAGAAATGAACGATTCATTTGATGGTTAGGCTCTTTCTCTAATCGTAGGTTCAAGATGTTGGCACCTCAATTTGTTACTTATTTACGATACCACGATTGCTATGTCGGATGCATGACTGAATGTTCATGTTAGGGGGCAACCATCGAAAGGCCACATTGAATACTTTGCTAAATATTATCCAACCAATCATTGTTCTTCGCTTTTATTCTCTCATTAAAATTAATTTCAAAGAAAAAGAACACATAGAAAGGAAAATAAGAAGAATTATTCGATGCTTTCACATTCTACACGAGAAATATCATGATCTTTTTTCTTTTAGGAATTCATGAACTAATCGGATTTGTAAAAAATAAAACCCAATGATGTTATCGTATTATCCAAAAGTAAAGATCATCTTGCCATTCAAGATAACTAACGAAAGAGGACTGAATCCTTCTCATGTGGGTGACTACAAATTAATCATATCAAAATTAAATTGAAGAGGGGTCTATTTTGAAGAAGTAGAGTATTTTTTCTGTAGTTTAGATTGGTACTAAGGACAACCACAAGTATTGAGATCAGCGGATAAAATATGGGGGAAAGAAAAAATTATTGCACGAATAATTTGACTGAAAAAAAGTATGCACACAATGAGATTTAAATAGCAAAGTTAATTAAAAGAGTCTTCCTAGTCAAAAAACAAAAAAAATCAAAAAACATCTATTGGTACTCAAATTATAGTATGTGATAAGCTACATATGTGAACCTACTTATAATCCTCTTAAAAACCCTGATTGTTTGACCAATAGAAATAAGATAAATTCATGCTTATCATTAAAAAAATCTAATTCCCAAAAGATAATACTGAATAACACCCAACTCCATAAAAAAATAATGTAAAATTTGAAATCACAACAAATATAATCTTTATCTAGAAAAACAAAAAGGATAAAATTTTTATCCATAGCTAAGTGATAAGTATTAAATATTTTCCATGTGCGGATAATCCTCTAGAAGATCACTTCATCAATATTCTCTTGTAATTCTTTTTATAAAAGAAAATAGAAAGAAATAAGAAGAATTATTTGATGTTTGCACATTCTACATGGAAAATTTCTTGTTTTCTTTAACTTTAGTATTATTTAGGTGCATAAAATTTGTGAATCAATCGAATTTTTGATAAATTAGGTTTAATAATATTGTTGTTTTGTCCAAATTAAAAGTCAAGATGACAACTAATAAAAGAATATTCAATTTTTCTCGTGTGGGCGACTCCATCATCTAAATTAAATTGAAAAGGTGTCTCCTCTTTTCTTGTACTTCAGATTGGTATTGAGAACTAGCATTCATGCTAAAAATATTGATAAAAATTTCTGATTTTAAATGCAGCAGCAGCAGCAGCAGCCATCTCTTTTGGTCCACTTAGCGATCACATCAAGTTTAGGAAGAAAGCCTCTCTCTCAAGTCTCCAAGTGTCGATGAGAATAATATTTTAGGCTATCGAAAATTTAAGCATCATAAATATCTATAACAAAATAGAAAAATTCACAAATTTAAATGAATGTGGTCCCCGTCGCGGTGGCTTGAATTCGAAATGTGTAAAGTTGAGAGAGCCTTGTTTCACACCGGACCACTGAGGCGAGGCGAGGCGAGCGCATTGCGGTTCGAACTTCGAACTAGTTGGGGTTTCCTTTTCTTTTTCTTTTTTAAAATTTTTATTTTGCGTCCCGTTTGAATAAGATATCTTTTCAGCTCCACCCCCATGTCGATCAATTAATGCTGACAAGCACGCGGTTTTGAAAATTAAAACACGCGCGGGGGACGACTGACTTCTACTAGAAAAAGCGGGTAAAGTACTCTGCATGAGTTGTAATTTGTAAATATCACATGGTCTAAACCTAATTCTTTAAGCTCAATAATGATCATTTATTTGTATTTTGTGTTTAATCAAACAAATTTAAGATCTTTTTAGCTCAAAATTGCTACGACACTGGACGTAATAGTAGAAGGTAATGCCCAGATATAATATGTGAACGCGCCAGTCGTCACTCTTCTTTTGTTTTTTTTTTCAATCATCACTTAATAATATGGGAGTGTTTGGTTATATTTTGACAAAACAAAATATTAAATTATTTCATCAAAATATAATCAAACACATATTTATTTTCCCTTCAAAACATTAAAATAATTTTTTATAAAACACTCTTTTTTATTTTTTATTATTCTCAAAACTTTCCCATTTTTTCATATATATGCATTAGCAATTCACTCACACAATTCCCGCACACATAATTTCTTTTATATAAAATATTTATTAAAAAAAATGTTCAATTGGACTCCATTTTTAAATCATAAGATTGCAAATTGATTCAAAAAGAAAGAATGATGGCAGTCAAAAATTCCAATAAAAGAATTTGTAAGATGTATTACTCAAATATTATTATGTTAAAATAATATCAATTAAATAAAAATAAAGAATCGATTACTAAATTCTACATGCAAGTAAATTTCCAATAATTATATTTTTCTAATAATCATTTTTCAAATTTAGTCAAATGATGGGCATAAAAAACATTTAGTCTCAGATATCTAAAATATTACCCTAAAGAATTATCATAAATACTTTTTTTCATAAGTATTATAATTATGGTTGTAACTGTATGCAAAAATATTTTCTAATACTTTTTTTAGTATTTTTTTTTGTACTTTATAGTTAAGATCTTGTTGATAAGTGTTTTCAAATGTAGTTGCAAGGCTAAATTTGGAATACTAAAATTTGATATCACAACTATCTAAATATCCACAATTTTTTCAATTTTACCCTTTATATCTCATTGTCTTTTTAAAGTTAGACAATATTAAAGGATGATTGAGTAATAACATCAAAAATAACTTCCATATTAGACACAAAAATGCCTTCCTTTTTATAATAGTATATATATCACATATATTTTTTTATTATTCTTACAATTAAAAAAAAATTATTCAATTCTATTTTCACAACTAAAACTCAATAAAAAAAATATTGATTTAACCACTACAGTAAAGAATGTCTTACCCAAAATATAAACAAACATACCAATACACTCCAACCAAATTTCTAACATTTTCCAAAAATATAAACAAACATTTATCACATTCCTCAACCCCACTCCTAAAATTTATTCTCTAAAAACATATAATACAAAATATACAAAACATAACCAAATATTACCATAACATTTATCGTTCCTATTTTATGTCCCTTTTTTGTTATAAAATTAAGACTTCTAACTTTAGAAAGAGAAATAATAATTAATTTACTCTTAAAATATGAATACATTTTAATAGAACACATAGGATCAAAACAGACATTTGTTTTGATTAATGAGTTGAGTAATGTAAAGGGGTTGAGAGTGTGTCTTTAATGGTTGTGATAACATCTTGAAAAAAAAAAAAATTCTCACAAGGAAGAGTTAAAACGATGCAATGAGTTCACCTAAATCCTGAAAGCATAAATGCAAATTAGTATCGATAAGAATGACTAAGTGAAAGACTATTATGTATGAAACAATTTTGTAATTATCTACTTGTGCAATTTTAATTTTAATTATACCACTTTAATCAAATATCAAACTTTTAAAATTTTAAGTTTTTTAATTTAGTTAAAAATTCTCATTGGTTGTTTATTACTTTTATATTTTATTTTAATATGATCAACTTATTTATTATAACTAAAATATCATATTGTGTTTATTTAAAATTGTAATATATATATATATATATAGATTTATATCTCATAAGATAAAAATATCTGTAATCATATATTTTATCTCACTAAAAAAGTTTATAATTTAAAAAAATTATAAGCACTATACTTTTCTAATATGTTTAAATATTTTATCAATATCATTACTTTATTATTTTCTCAATATTTATTTAAGATTAAAGTTTTTTTTGGCCAACTTCATATTGTAATTTTTATATTACTTACAAACATCAGTATGCGATACTTTTTTATTTCAATTAATTATATTTTATATATTTATTTTGATATTACTTTCAAATATATTTGTATGTTCATATAAGAATTTTATCTTTGATATTGAATTTTTATTTACTATTATTTTCATTGCAGCTCTCTCAATTTATCTAGATAAAAAAAAATTTATATACTTCATATTTGAATACCGTACCTCAAATAATGTGATGTTATGAAATATTTACAAATATTATAATTTTATTAAGTTGTTGAAATTATTTTAATTTCTTATCAAACGAATGAAGAAACACTATATGTTTTTCTATATGAAAAATTCATTAAATTTATTAGCACTTGATTTACTCATTTCTAATTATGTGCATATAAAAAAGTTTTTATTTTATTTTTTGTATATAATATCACATGCTTTGATAAGTTTATATCGATGGGTTGAATATCTACTTATTATAATATTTTTTATAAGAAAATCATTCTATTTCTCTTCATTAAATAAATTATTTATAAAAAATTATGCATATAAAACTAAAAATCAAAATTTCATTACTAAGTAAATACTTTTTCACAATTGATATATTTCATATTTAGTAATTTTTATTAACTTTGATAATATTAACTGTAGAAAATTAAATGGATATACTAAGTAATGACATTATATAATAAATATGAGCTCTAATAAATATTAACTTTTTTTTCTTTTCCATTTAAAGAATTAGATTTTAAAAAAAAATTTAATCATACATTTTTATCCAAAGAAAAATAGTTGATAACTAAGTTATTTCAAAACAACAACCAATTTTTCATATTTAATATTTTTTTTGTATTTATATATATAATCACTTTACTTTTAGTTGAAGTAACACAATATCCGATTATTTATAACCATAAAATTATTCAATGAATAAAATATACACAATCATTTGATTTAATAAATTCTTTTATTTCTTAATTAAATAATCATTTTCTAGACAACTTAGAATTTAAACGTATATATAACTTTTATATAATTTATATTAAATATTATACTTCAAAAGTAAAATTAAAATACTTAACAATCATAATTATCACTTAATATCATGATTTACTTAAAAATATTTACAATTTATTTGTTGCATATGAAAGAGACAAACAAATATTTATGTAAAAATCACATCATCACTTCCTAATTAAAGAGTTAGAAGTTTAAGAAATGAATAATTATAAATTAATTGATATATAAGTCCCCAATTTATCAAAGTCTTTACAATTTCATTATGTTTACAGTAATATTTTTTAGATATGTAAAATATTTATAGATAAAACTATATATATGATACAATAATTTCATTGAAGAATTTGTTTCAAATATAAATAGTTACTTTGTACAACAACTGTAATCTCTGAACTTTATTTCATATTATTAATTTAATCATTTTAGTTTTCTAGCAATATAATAATGGAGAACTCATTTTCAATTATTTGAAATAATTTTTTTTATATGGGATATATATAGTCGGCAAATTTGAAAATTTTCAAAAGCTTGATAAATGACCACTTAAATAGCAAATGATATTAATTTTTATATTTTTTAATACATATAATTACTCTACTTTATAATTACACAGCGTACATTTATTTTAATATTTTTCTTATAATAATTCATAAAAATATTTTATATGGATTAATGATGTGAGATCAAAAACGTTTGACTGAAGTAAGTAGCCATTTAATTATTCCTACTTTTTTATATACTTAGAAAAGAAACTTATGAGAGATTGAAATTTTTCATTGAATTGAATATTATAAATTTACTTGTTATATTATTCATATACATAATATATGTTAATTAGTAATTTCAAAAATAATAAAATAATTTGTATATATAAATTAAAAGGAATTAATTTTACTTATCAAAGTTATATGGAATATTAAGAGATATTTTGGCTTATAAAATTGTAGAGGAAATCTCACCAATAGTCCCTTAAGTTTTGCTTTTGTATCACATTAGTTATCAATCTTTAAAACTTCATCTTTTAATCCCTAATGTTTATTTTTAATTTCATATTCATCCCTAAGTCCACTTTTCAGTGGGTTTTAACCGGAAAATTGGCCGTTGGTGATATTTTGAGAGGTAAAATTGTCAATCCATGTCGTTTTGTTTCATTTTAGTCCCTGTAAAAGATTTTATGTTCTAATTTAGTCCCTATGTTACTTTTTTTTCTTTTTTTCTCTTTTTTTTTATAAATATATGTCCATGTGTGTATATACATTTGTGTATAATATATGTGTGTATATAATATATATTTTTATATATAATTGATAGTAATATTTGTGATTCTATTATAGTTAATAATATTAATTGTATGATTAGTAATATATTAATAATAATAAAGATTATATTATAATAATTTTAATTATATTCATAATACGTTGTATTAATAATAATACATGATACTAATAAATATTAAATTAATTTTATTATTATCATCATCATCATCATCATCATCATCATCATTATTATTATTATTATTAATCATAAGAATAATAAGATTAATATTTTCAATGGTAATAATAGTATTATTATGATAATATAATTATCTAATATTATTATGACTATTATTAATAATATTGTAAATAATATATTAATAATAATATTACTAATAAAAATTCAAGTAAGCAAAGACTTTTTCCAATAAAACAAAAAAATTGTCATGTCAACTGAAAATTTGCCACCAAAGCAAAAATTCAAAAATTCAACAAATTTTGGCATACCACTGATATATTCAATTATTTCTTTTAGGTCAATCTTATAATCAACCATTAACTTGGTTCTAAATCAATTAAACATTATCGATTCCTTTATTGAAAGATTGCACTATTCAACTAGTTACATGGAAGAAAGGTTTACTTCTTCAATCATTGATGCAATCAGTTTGAAAGAATTTAATCAATAAAAAGGGTGAATTGGCAAAGAAAAATGAGCAAAAAGTTGATATTATAAAATAAAATATTAAGTTACATAATTACATCATAAAAGCTATTTGCACAATCGATTAAAATGCCTCGCAAGGCAGATATAAACAAAAATAAAAATAGATGCAGCCTTGGCTCGACCCAGCTCTGTCCTATCAACCACCTTGAACCATCACCACCTCATTGACAATGCAGTTGAGCTCATCACCAGAAGGTACACGAATAATAGTTAGGGGGCCCTCAACCTCCTGCTCAATTGTTGGTGCAACCACTAGTTGGGTCACACCCACATGTCGAGAAGGACTTACCTCCTCTATAAGAAAAGTTTGCTCCATAGAAAGGAAATAAGTAGCAGCATCAACCTTGTCATCCTTGATGTCAAAGGCAAAATTGTTTACAAAAATGAATTTCTTCGTCACCTCAATTGCCCTTGGGTGGGCAATAACCACAGCTCCTATTGGAGGTGCGTTCTCATTGACAAGCGGGTGGTCAGGATAATCCTCAAGCTAGTCAGTTTGTAGCACATTGAGGTATTCCTTATCATTCTGTTGGAACTGATAGCCAAAATCTCTAGTTGCTTTACAGCATGAATTATTGAACTACCTCTTTGAATATGCTTAGCAGTGCTTTGACGAACTCATCTCAGGTACATCGACTAGTACTATTGTATCCATGAGCTCGACCAGTAGTATAGGCTACTTCAGCCTCCAATCTAGCTTTCTATAGTAACTCTTCCACGTTGCTTTTCTCAGTCATAGTAGCTAAGAGCTGCACATGTTTCTCTTTAACCTGTCGGGTCAAATGGTCAATCCTCGATTGCAGTGAATCAAGTTTACTTTTCATCACCTCAACATCGTCTTGCTCCTTCTGGAGCTCCTCACGATCACCAAGGGCCAACTTAGCCCCCTGATAAAAATGGTAGCCTATTTGATTGACCTGCCATAAGAGCACATTTGGTCAAAAAATTTAAATACAAACTTAGATAAAATAGGTTAAACTCGACTAGATACTTACCAGATTCGCATAGTATGCGAATACCTTCAATGCCTCTAGCTAGCTCATCTCCAGCAATTTTTTTTGGTCAGATATGAACAATCCAACCATCAGTACTTTTAAGGGGCCCATTCTAGTCGACCCTACCTTGAGCATTAGCATTGTATTTTAAAACCTGACGTCAGGCCAAAACTTTAGGTAAGAAAAAGTAGGCAGTAGAAATAAATTATCATCTGGTAGGGGCCTAAAGATCGAAGGCCCATTAGCCTTCCCTTTCCCCTTTTCAACTGCTATCATTTTTCTGGTAGAGGCTTGCTTGGTGGCAGCTTGTCTCTTTTGTTCGAACACAGGGCTAGTCACTTCGACTGGAGCTGGTCAAGTAGGAGAAGGTGTTACTATTAGTGCCTTTGCTGTGAAGCACTTTAGGAGGTAGTCTCCTAACAAGCAAACATCTAACAACGCTCTTGCGCCTTTTGTTAATGCTCTATTGCTTGTTGATGAATGTAGTTCATTTTTTTTTTCTTGATCTAAACTAAACACAAACAAACATATTACTATCGACCAAAAACTCTAAAATAGAGTATCAACACAAGTTAGCAAAGTTCTCTACCTAGTTGAGCTTTAGAGGGCAAACCAAGGCGATAAGCCTTCCAGGACTAGATTCCTCTTCTCAATCTACCCGATGCTTCCATTTGCCCAAACTAAACTAAGTCTCGAATTAAGGTATAAGGCCAAGTGGGGTTCTTACATGCCCCCTAAGCCACCCCCTAAGGATATTGAAATCGATCCCACCCAGAGCTCAAATGAAGAAATAATGGCTTTTCTAGGCCTAGCCATGTGAAGATGAGGGGGTCACCAAGAATTTTTTATGAAGGCAGGCTATCAGATAATAAAAATCCAACTCCTTAATACTAACCGACTTACTGGACATCGGGAGGTGGAAAATGTTACTAAAGTTGGCAAAAATTGGGATTGGTTATGTATTGACATCAAAACGACGAAACTATACATGGTCAAAAAATAATTCGGAAGAACAGGGTGACACAAACTTGGAAGCCAGATAAGAGGTCGACAATAGACTGGGTAATAGGGAATGTAAGCTATACTTCAGGGCATCCTCAAAAATTGTTATGTAATCATTGAAGGTCGATGCATCCTATCATCAGGTCTGGGGATGATCAACTTGAACCGTGGGGTAATATGGTACAACAACCTGATTAACTCTATATCACTATTTTTTATCTTGGATACAATCTCAAAATAATGATTGATAGTAAATAATCTACACTGAGACATCAGAGGTCAGTTCACCTATTGGATGGCTAAGCCCCACCCTGACCTCAACCCTCGTGTCACTCGAGCTACTAGAAGAACTAGAGCTATCATTGGACAACTCGTTAGTCCCACTAGTCGAGCTACCTACCAATCTGATTGAACTCGCATTTGACCGATCTCCTCAATATCACTCCCCCTATTACTATCTTCCCTAAAAACTCTTAACATGCTTACTATGAAATATGTGGTCAAAATAAGGAAGAATAAATTTGTTTAAGATCAAAGGAGACTTATGTAGTTAGCATAATTATAGCAAACTTGACTATTGAAATGAGTCGTGAAATGCAGTGCTCGACCATGCGAATTACCGTAAAAGTGTAAATGAGGGATTTTCACAGCGCTATTTATAGGCAACAACCAATGGGTAACTTAATGGGCTAAACTGACTGGCTATCGGGCAATTATTATGTATATGTTGGTTCAAAAACTGCTCTACCTAATGTAGCTGACACATCAAATGCATTAAAACCCTGGTTAATTTTTGTAAGTTAAATATTATCAATGCATTGAATTCCTCATCGAGCATATTCCAATTTCTCAAATCAGCTACTCCTCATCTCTTATCATTGAACATCTCGATCAGGACTCAGGAGCAGGTAGGTCTCATTATATAGGATAGCCCAACAAGACTTATGATATGGGATAACCCAATAGGCCCACTAACATTCAACCAGGTAAATGATATGATATAGGGCAACTTAATTGGCAATTTAGCCCAACCCATTAATAATCAACCAGGCCCAAGCCCTCGTTGGGCTATTCTGCCAGCATGAGTATTGACACTTTACCTAATCGACCAGAGCATGGTCAATCACCTCGAGAATGACCATTCAGCCCTCAATCAGAAGGCATTTGAATCTAATAAAGTTCCATCACGTCAACCAAAGTGTGCACAGACGCTATAAGAAAAATTGCATTTAGTGGCATTAGAAAGTGCAACTTAAATAGTATCATAGTGGCAATTTTATATTTAATGGCATTTTTAAAAATGTTACTTATTGCGGTGTAGCTAAAGGCATAAATGTCATTAATTCACCTCTATTATGACATTAATAAAATGCAAAAAATATATATTAGATGACATATTAAAATACAAAAAATGCATTACATAATATGCCCAAGTGCCAATAAAGAAAATTTTAAAAGGCATGCCAATATGCCACTAAAAATGTATGCAGTGACATATTAATGTGTCACTAAAATTCCTTTAAATGATAAGATAATACACCACAAAAATTATAATAAATAACATGTTAAAATATCAAAAAAATAATTTTAAATGGCATGCTAACGTGCCATAAAAAATGCATATAGTAACGTTAAAATGCCAAAAAAAATTTCTTTAGATGACATAATAATATGCTGTAAAAATTAATTAAATAACATGCTAAATTAAATAGCAAAAAAATTTTCTTTGAATGACATATTAATCTACCACCAACAGCCATATTATGATATTCCAATATGCTCTAATTGTTCTGTATAAGACTCGAACCTGCAATATTTTACTTTAAAAAATATGAGTTTACCGTCAAACTACACACCAAATGTTCATTATAAATATTCAAAAATATTATTATATTCTCATACTTTGAAAGCATATATTCTCAATTATTTAAATATATCCCCAAAATTATTATATTAAATAATACATTTGAAAAAGTTTGAGACATTAAATTTAGAGATAGAAAATATTCAAAAAAAATAATTTATAGGTGAGGAGAAAAAAGGGCAAAAACTTAGATTTTTTATACTTCTAGAAAAATATGATTAATTTAGTCGATACATTAAAATTATATTTAAGTTGTTAATTCAATCAATGCATTATGATAAGATTTAAAATTGTATATTTTACAATTATTAATAACTATATATACTTTATTTATTTTTGTGTGATATTTATTTCATATTATACCATAACTAAATTATGAGTTATAGTTTTCTTATTTTTTCCAAAAACAAAAAAGTAGTATTGCTAGTTAAATGTTTTTAACATATAGTTGTGTCAGCAATTTCAATAAAATTACATATTTAAAATATTTATTAATCAATTACTACTAAGTAACACTGTATTAATGTAAAATGGAACATTAAATTAGTGTTACTGAATAATTTACGGTACTTTTTATAATGACATCATGAATAAATACGAGTAGTATTTTTTTAAAAAAAATTAATGGCACTACTTAAGTGCCTTGCAAATATATTTGATATGGGATAGCCCAACAGGCCCAATAGGCCCCTTTTACAAATCAGAC
>JACGDI010005691.1:407939-437862 GCA_014898725.1 Jacaranda copaia
TGTACCTGACGAGGGCACTTGGGTAAATTCACACTACAATCAGATTATAAATCAGACTAACACTACCACGCTCAAGGTATTGTAAATTTACTGTTTGCTATATACTCTCTAAACACTCTCCATCTCACTGGAAACCTGACTTGAGCGTTGGAGTGCCTTAGCCGGGGCACCTCGGCTAGTTTACGTTTGTTCTTGGTGCAGATCTCAGGTCCAATAACATCTAAATCCACCGGAGTTCCGGACCATCAAGCTCTTTGCAGCATCAATATTTATGTTGGTATTTTCAATCAAATGTCATTTTTTTTTGTTACTTATTAATCAAATGTCACTCTATATTGTTTTACAGTGATATTTTTTTAACAATTATCACCATATTACTCTTATATATCATTATACTATCCAATGTCACTAAATTAGTGCCACTAAATATTTTTGTGGCATTTTTCTTAGGTGTCATCATAAATAAATATGTGACACGTTTTTAAGAAAAATTAGTGGCACTAGTTAAATATCTTCAAATTATATTTTTGTTGGCATTTTTATCAAATGCCGCTATTTTATATGTCATTTAATAATCAAATGCCACTAAATATTTTATTATAATGGGATTTTTTTTATGACTATCACTATTTTATTTTTGCATGCCACATACTATAAACGCCACTAGTCTAGTGCCACTAAATACTTTATGATATTTTTCTTCAAACAACACTATAACTACATATTAGTGGCATTTTTCTAAAAAAAATTACTGACACTAGTTAAATACCTTTGAAATATATTTATCTTGGCATTTTTAATCACATGTCATCATTTTTTTTATCATTTAATAACCAAATGCCACCAAATATTAAATTATAGCGGCATTTTTTAAAACTATCACCATAGTATCTTTTCGTGTCATTATATTATAAAATGTCATCATGTTAGTGCTACTAAATGTGAATTTTCTTGTAGTGAGATGACTCACATATGAGGATACATCTCAACCCAAAGAGGTCGATCGAAGCAATTTAGAGCAGCTCTACACCACCAGTTGCAATTGCATTGAATGCACCGCAACCACCTCTCTGCCGCATTAAATGCTCTAACAGGTAATGTGGCTCCGCATTAATGATGCGTGCCCTCTCCCATAGCACCGTGTTTTAGAAGCAGAGTGCATGCCTCCTTCATACCGCCATGTCCTAAAGAGTAAGAGGAGGAATGTTCATTATCACAAAAAGCCATCACACTGTTGCTCTATCTTTTAGTTGATTAAGTACTGATTTAAGTGTAAGAGTGCCTTAGTCGATAACATCTTGGCTAGCATGATATTGTTGGTTGCAGGACTTAACTCGACTTTACCTGAAAACTACTTTCCGATCTCTATTCTAGTCAATTGCATTAGATCAAAGCCTAGTTCATCACCAAGCAGATCATACCATCATCAGCTATAAACTACTTATTGAATTAGTTATCAAATAATTAATAACTTAATGTGAGTTATTTTCATAGATAAAGTATAAAGAAGTTATACATTTAATCTAAAAAAATATTTAACATTTAAAATTCTCAAATGTCATGAAAATGTAATGGTAACTTCCAATTATTAAGAAATTATACAGAAAAGGCTTTATATTTAAAAAACAAATTTCTTATTTATCATATCAAAATATATAAGTATAAATATATATTATATATATAATTTAAAAGGTATATTTAGTAAAATATTCTACACTTTTTTTATTTTTTTAATTCTTTTATTATTTATTTTTTTAAAATTTTATCACTTTATAAGTTTCTATATAATTTATAAACTTAGAGTTAGTAATTCTTAATATTCTGTAAGTTATTTAAGTATCAATTATCTTCAAACATAATAATTTTAATTAAAATATTTATATTATTTTACTTAATTGATACAAGATGTTCTTTCATTAAATGCTAAAAATAATTACGATTTATATTTTTATCACATGAAGTAAAAATATATATTATTATTACAAAATAAATTATTTTAATTTTAAAATTATTCTTGATGCATCACACCAATCACATGCTAGTATATATAAATTACAAAGAGAGAATAATTTGTACTAAGTGAAAACGTATTTTTCAATGAACAATTTATTGGTTATTCATAAAGTAATATCGTTTACCAAGCAATAATTTGTTACGTTGAATTAATCTGGACTGTACAAAGTGTAATGGTCTAATGAGTTAGATGACTTGAAACTTAGGCTAGATTTATTCGAGAGTAGAACTAAGATTAAGAGTGTTGGGTCTCCTCCCTCCAATACAGTATCGGAGGCAAATTAATCATTTCGGATTATGTCCATACCAAGTTGTACAATAAAACTATTTGTCCTTAGTTTATTTATTAAATTAAAAAATGTGTGTTACATTGATTAACTTGTCAATTTATGAGAGAGATAATTCTCGTAAACGTATACAAATTTCATAAAACTACCAAATTATGTATTTTTTTCATTACCATAGTTGGGTCAGTTTTATTAATTTTCTTATATTGTAATATTGAATTTTTTTTTTTTTTGGAAAAGGTAACAAAATGATAGCAAACATTATAAAAAACATTAATACGTGGGAGTTTGATAGCACTAAAGTTGTGCAAAAAATTGTATAACAAATCAGTCAAAAAATTAAAAATTTAACCATGTACTCTACCGAATACAATAATTATTTTACGATAAACAGAGTATATAATAATTTAGCCAGGTAGCAAATGTTTTTGTCACTATATTTTAGTTCATGACCAAATACACTTCACCCTCTTAAAGTTTCAGTATTAGCATTAATTCTCTCAAAATACCAAAAGAGACCTTCCTTTAACATTGTAAAACCTATACCATATTAACCAAAAATGGCCCATGCCCTTAATATATGATCGAGATTGGTAAGTAATTGGGCAAACTGCTATAAATTTTACAATTTCAAGAGAAATATCTCTCTGTGGAATGTTTTATGGGGTGTAGTGTCAGCACCAAAACTTTCAAGGAGTAAAGGATATTAACTTGAGTGGGTAGAGATATAAAAATTTTATTTATTTATTTATTTATTTTTCATATCTGTGTTGCTACAACCCTTGAATCTATCACTTTCAAATTTCATTATTCTAGCATTATATCAAACACTATTTTATTTAAAATTAAATAATATATATGTGGTGTGATGAGGTTGAAAGTCATTTTTAGTAAATTGAATAGTGTTTGGGTTAATTCGACCAGAGAGATCGAATGATCCAGCAATATGATCTTCTTGGATTGAGATTTGCAACCAATAGCAAATGTTAAACTAGCCAAGGTGCCATCGACTAAGGCACTTCGACGTTCAAGTTAATATTGGTCGAGTGAGATAATCGAACAACAAAGTAAAAGCGTATAGTGTATGTGGTATACCTGGAGAGTGGCTGGTAATGGAGTATTTATAGTCTTCTCTAAGTAGATGATATGTCTAAAATGCTCCTATCAAGTGTAGAGGACTTTTGTCCTTGCACGAGAGTTGATGGTTATTTTCAATCCTGATACTATTTTAGATGGCATTATCTCTTACTTTTTAGGGTGAATAGTACTCTAAAGGTGCACTTCCTAATAGAGTTGGTGGCAAGGTGGTACTGGGGTGGCACGCGCCATTAATACGGAGGCACGTTGTTTGTCAGAGCATTGAATGCGGTAAGGATATGATTCAGCGCCGGAGTGAGCACTCTGATCGATGGTTATTGACCAAATAAGGTGATCAACCAGAGAGATAGCTGAACAGACTAGGCGGCTTGAAGCCTCTCTTGGGTAGGGTCAAGAACTATTCACTCAATCTGACAGTTGTGGTTGAGTGATCCAATCCAGCTGAGTCCTGAAGCGCAGTAGGGCTTCAAATATTAAATGGGCCTAGAAATCCTCTTTGAAGTCAATAGCTTATTGGGATGGGCCTGCTGGGTTATCCCATATTATGAGTCCTCCTCACTCGCGGTCTTGATCAAGCTTGTCTATGGGAAGGAGCAATGAGTAGACAACTAAATGACAGTTATACATATTTGACCAAAGTTTTGAATTGTCGACTTAGATTTTTGAATTCTCAACTTGGATTTTAGAATACTCGACTAGGGTTTTATGCATTTAATACATCAGTTACATTGTAATATACAAAGAGCTAAGAGATGGCTATACAATTATTACTATTGCTTGGGTTTCCACATCCAAATGCCTATAAATAGACGGGGTAGAAACATTCATTTTTCACTTTTACTGAATTTGGTCTAGTTAATTCTGGCATCCAGAGCCCTTAACCCTTTCTGCATTTTAGAGCTTTTCAGCAAAAAATTGTAAGTTCTTCTCCAAGTTTCTATTTTCCTTCATTTGTAAAGATGTTAAGTTCATCAAATAGCGAGGATACTAGGTCCCAGAGTGCACATTTCCATGGGGAGGTAGGAGGTAAGAGTGCGCCTGAGAGCACGTCTGAGAGTACATTTGATAGCTCGTCGACTGATAGCTCGACCTCCAGCAGCTTGAGTGTTGAAAAGACTTTTTTTGGGGGGTGAGGCTAGCCCAAGTGAAGTGCCAACATTGTGTGGTCGATTATTTACTCCCAACCATTATAGTGAGATAGTTTCCAAAATCACACCCATTGACTTAGTTCGAATTAGGGAAATGTATCATATTCTAGAGGAGTACGGACTCTTGGTACTTGGGCCGTGGGGTAAGATGCATCAACCTTCGAGGGGGTACATAATAGTGTTCGATGAGGGGTTTAGGTATGGCCTTAGGTTCCCTCTAGCACCTATGATAGTCAACCTCCTAAGAGGCCCTCAAAGTTTGCATAACATAGCTCCTGCCAAACTGCTTTACCACTATATATGGTGTTGCTATGCTAATGTATTTGTTTAGTCAGCCAGCTTCTTTTGCCAATTTTTTGAACCTTTTCCACCTGCCCATCTCCTGAAAGTCGGGAAGCACTGAAGAGTTTAGGTTTTATTATCTAATGATGTGGGTGCGTAGAAACTTTCTTGTCACCCCCTTCATATCATACGACCAAGAGTGGAAAAAATATTACTTGTATGTTCGGGGGCCTGGTGAGTTTAATATTCCAATAGGGTAGTGGAGATAAACTATCGAGATGCCGAGGAACCAAACATCAAGTTGGCCCAACACTTTCATTCGGGACCTGGTCGAGTTTGGCTAGATTAAAGCCTTGATTCTGATCGAAGAAAGATGTCTGATGTTAGCTGGCCTGTCACCGATCAAGCTGAACTTGCTCGCGAGTGACCATCTAGGTAGAAATCCTTATCAATTGTGATAATTGTGCATTTTCACACTTTCTACTGAGTTTTAATTATTCTTTTTTTTGTCCTTTGCTGGCCGATCAAGAAGAAATCATGGATCGTTGTTGACAAGAGGCATTAGCTAGGGCCTAAAGAAATGATGAATGTCATCAGGTGATCGCTCCATGAGATACAGCTTCTGTGGCAAAGGCGGTACCCTCGACCGCCACCCCAACTATGCTACAGATCGAGCAAGCGCCCCAAACCACTCAATCAACAGAGGATGTTCGAAGCAGCCCCGTAGGTTGAGGTAACAAATAGGTGATTGAGCAAGGAGGCTCGATGCCCAAAAAGATGATGAGTGAGGATGGGCAAGAAAGGTAAGTAGAAAGCGGTCACCGATTATGACTTTTTCAACAAGCGTAGTGACAGGGTGTTATTTCAGATACCCAAGCTGTCATCACCCCAGTTCATAACTGACCCCACCATGGAGATGACAAATTCACGCTTAATCATATCATCAAGGACTTTAGGCGCTGACGCATTTAAATATATGGTGGTAGGGCTCTTTGCTACCAACCAACAAAAATTCTTAGGCCTAAGCCAGGTCGGTGTGCTCAAGGCTTTGGCTTATTATTACAATATGGTCAATGTGAGGTTAATTACTTTCTCATCGAGTTCTACTTTTATCCAATTGCATTATTTAATGATAATCTCTATTTCAAATAAACCAACTCGGGTACCATTTTTGTTGCAGGTCGGTGTTGGCTCTAGTTGACCACAAAGAATTGCGGGAGGGAGAAAAGGTGGAAACTCTGAAGGTTCAGCTTGAATCCTCCTAACTGCAAGTTGACTAGTTGACAAAGGAGGTGGCTGACCTTTGGGAACAGCTCAATATGAAAGACCAACAGCTAGTCGAGGTTATGGAAAAGAGGAGCTGAATGGACTTTATGCTGAAGAAGGCTCACCTAGATATACAAGTGAGCTACTCCTCTGGTCAATTGGCCGACAATGCTATTATGCCTGAGGAGGCTTGAACAGTGTTCTCTCGACAGTTCCCTTTGATGCAGAGAGAGGTGGTGGAGCAGTTCATGCTTAGCTCAACCTTCTAAGACACGAGCGTAGTTTTCTCAATCGATGATGCTCGCAGTGCACTTGCGAAGGCAGTGAAGCAACTTGAGCACCTAAGCTATGCCTTTTAGGCTAAGGACAAAGATAGAATAAGATTGGCTTTGGACAAGAAGCTGCAACCTTACCCAAAATCTGAAGAGGCCGTGATCGATGAAAGTAAGGAAAGGGATACTGCGATGAACGCTCTTTTCAAGCCCATGACCGAAGCTCAGCAAAAGTAGGCTAAGGTCAAGCGTAGGCTAGCTAATCTAGCAAGAGAGTTCACCTTTGCTGAGGACTTTGCCTTTGAACTGAGGGATAGGTAGGTCAACGTCGCCCAGTACATGTTGTGCTCAACTGACTTTATGGGCGATGTGGCGAAGCCCTAGTAGCCAGCACGAGCTGTTCTACCCTTTACATCAGCAATGCTTGAGCCTAATCAGGACTTGCAAAAAGATGCCCGAGCTAGTCGATCTGAAGATGCTAAGTCGAGCCATAATTGAAATTCCAACTCTCCCCCCCCTTTTTTTACGAAGGATATCTTTCTGTTGTAATGAATATTTCACTTAATGAAATATTATTTTGATTCCGTTCAATGTGTGTCCAATCCATTTTACAACTTTCTTATCTAATGCAACTATCTCGTCACAATTGTCCGGTTGATAGGTTGATAACTATGTTAACTAACAAGGAAAACAACTTTATCGTCCATTTAGGTTACTATTAAGAGACACGCATGGTCTCGTTGAAGTACGGTCAACGATCTATTTTGTTTGTGTTTTTTTTTAAATTTTTCTCAACTTTATAGTCAAGTTTCATTACTCTTGGTTGAGTGCGAGGTTTCTTAACTCTGCAGTATTGCGCTGATTTGTTGATCAACTAAAGGGTTGATTGCATATTTGGGTTGAAAAGCCTTAAGTTGGCAGCGTGTAACTGCTTTTGGGTCGACTTGAAGTTGGGTCTTGGAGCTTTGAATTGGTAGTTGGAAGCTGCTTTTAGATCAACTACGGGGTCAACTTGAAACTTGGAGTTGTGTGAGATAGATGCAACTATAACAATACAAGCGAATGATAGCAGTAATGGTAGAACTTTATTTATATCACAGGATATGAAAATGATTATAGTGCACTTTTATATATAGAATTTTTTCAAGTTGATGGCATTCCATGGTCAAGGGAGCTTATCCCCATCGACATTAGCAAGTCGATAAGCGTTATGCTCTGGTACCTTCACAACCGTATAGGGTCCTTCCCATTTTTGGTCAAGTTTGCCAATATTTTTGGATACTTCTACCTTGTTGAGAATAAGGCTTCCAACCTTAAAACGACGCAGCCTGACCCCTTTGTTATAGTTTTCTACAATCTTTGATTTGTAACACTGCATGGTGTTGTAGGCTTTTTGCCTTCGTTCATCGATAGCTTAAGGTTGAGCTTCCTTTTTGATGTGTTCCTGAGTGAGTGGAAGTGAATCACTCGAGCTGTATGCTGTATGAGTTTTGAGAGGATAATTGCCTCAGACCCATAGACCAAGCTATAAAGATAGTGGCCCGTGGCTGTGTGGCGGTTATCCTGTTCGCCCATAATACTCCTAGGAGGTCATCTGCCCAACTCAACCTAATATCTTGGATTCTAATTTTCAAGTAGTCAAGAATTGTCCTGTTTATTACCTCTGTCTGACCGTTCGATTGATGGTTACCCATTGAGGTAAAATATTAGATGATTCCCAAGGCCTTGCACCAACTTTGAGTATTTCTGCTCTGAAACTAGATCCTATTATCTAAAATGAGGATCTTAAGTAGACTTAAAGGACAAATAATATTTTTCCAGATGAAACTTTTGATAGCTGCATCAGTTATTTTTGGGACAACTTCGGCCTCAACCCACTTGGTGAAATACTCGATCACTAAAATAATAAACTTTTGCTGACCCATTAACTTTGGCAGTGAGCCCAAAATATTGATCCCCTACTGATTGAATAGCCAAGAAATTTGAACATTGACTATATGTACGGCGGGTTAATGTGGGAGGTTCGAATGAACTTGGCATGATGGACATTTTTGAGCAAAATCAACAGCGTCTTTCAGTAAAGTTAGCCAAAAGTATCCATACCTGATGATTTTATGAGCAAGGGATCTTTCCCCTGAATGGTTTCCGCACATGTCTGCGTGGATATCCTGTAAGACCTCACGAGCCTAGTTGGGATCCAAGCACCTTAGGGGCGGTCCAAAGATCGATCTCTTGTATAGTTGGCCATGCTCATTGAGTGCAAACTTAGCAATTTGTCTTCAAAGGTGACATGCCTCATTTTTTCTTTGGGGACCGTGCCATGACTCAAGTAGAGTTTTATCAAATATTGCTATGAAAGAACTATCTCCTCGATGTTTCCCATCAAGTTCTCCTTGAAAGGGCCAATCGATGGCCTATCAGTGACTAGAAAAGTTATTGTCTTATCTCTTGTGCCTCTGATCGAGCTACCAAATTTGGACAGGGAATCTGTGTGTTCATTCTCAGATTGAGGTATCTAACCGAGGGTAAATTTTTTGAATGATTGCTATAATTTTCTAACCTTTGCCAGGTATCAGCTTATTGTTGAATTCTTGACCTCAAAATTTCCCTCGACTTATTCTATTACCAACTGAGAGTTTGTGAAAGCAGCTAGGTGGTCGACTCCTTGGTCGAGTGCCATCCTCATTCCAATAAGGAGAGCCTCATATTCCACTCCATTATTAGTAATTGTATAGTCGAGTTTGATCGCAAATTGTACTCCTCTACTGTTGGAGAATGAAGAGCCACTCCAGCACCCCTCTCAATGTGGTAGATAATCTATCAACATGCAAAGTCTAAGCAAGAGGAGTTTCGCTATTATTTCCAGGAAATCGACCTACTCGGCGATGAAGTCAACCAAGTCTTGCACTTTGATGGTTGTTCTGGGTTGAAAGGTAATATTAAATTCTTCCAACTCAATGGCCCATTTCATTATCCTCCCAGATGTGTCTGGCTTTGGGAGCACTTGCTTCAACGGCTAGTTTGTCAGTACTATCATGGCATGAGATTGAAAATATAGATGCAGCTTTTAAGCCATGATGACTAACACCAGGGAAAACTTCTCGATCTCCAAGTAGTTATATTTTGATCCTTGGAGCAACTTACTGCAATAGCAAAATGGTCGATGGCTTTCATCTCTAGTCAAAACCAAGATCAAGCTAATCGATGCTTCCGAGATAGTCAAGTATATGTCAAGTACCTCTCCAAGTTCAGGTTTCATGAGCATGGGGGTGAGGACAAATATTGTTTTAATTTTATCAGAGATCGATCACATTGTTCGTTCCACTAAAAACTCAATTTCTTGGCATTCCTGAGAATCTTGAAGAAAGGTAAGCTCTTGTTAGCCAATTGAGTGATGAATCTCCCAAGGGCGATAATTCTCTCGACCAACCACTGTATATCTCTGACTGTTCGAGGTGGAGCAATGTCTAATACAACCTGAATTTTCTGTGGATTGGCCTCAATACCCTATTGACTAACCATATAACTCAAAAATTTACCTCATTAAACCCCAAACATATACTTGTTTACGTTTAGCTTTAGACCAAATGCTCTCAGTATGGTAAACGTGTGATTGAGGTCAAGCAAATAGTCCTCGGCCTTCTCTATTTTTAAAATTATGTCATTAACATAAACCTCCATAGACTTGCTAATCTCATCCTTAAAAATAAAGTTGACCAGTCTTTGGTAGGTTGCTCCAACATTTTTGAGTTCAAATAGCATGACCAAAAAGCAATAGACTCCATTTGGGACTACAAAAGAGGTTTTATCCCTATCTTCGAGGGCCATGAATATTTGATGATACCCTTGAAATTCATACATCATACTCAACAATTCACAACCAGTCGTGGAATCTATTAGTAAATCTATTCAAGGCAAGGGGTAAGGATCCTTAAGGCAAGGTTTATTTAAGTCGGTGAAATCATTACACATATGCCATTATTCCTCATTCTTGGGGACGAGTACAACATTACAAAGCCAAGAAGGATATTGAATTTTTATAATATAACCTGCATCTAAGAGTTTTTTGACTTTCTCTTCAATAATCTGATTTCTCTTGGCATTGAAGGTTCTTGTATTTTACTTGATCGACTTGTATGAGAGGTTGACATTGAGGTAGTGCATAATCACATTGGGGTCGATTTCCTAGATGTTAGATGTCTTTTAAGCAAAGATATCGATATTTCTCCGTAGGAAATTGATCATGAGACACTCCAAGTAATCTATTTTGATATTGGTAGTCTTATTGGGGTTTCTAGGTTCTAACTCAACCGTCTTAAACTCCCCGATGGGCTCTACTCGGGTATCCTCCAACTTTCTCTTCTTGATGGCTTGGCCCTCATCTAGTTCTGCTAAAAGGGCATCCCTTGAGGTTTTTAGCTACGATCGACTCTTCTGCTCACTTAACTTGATTGAAATGTCGTAACATCTCCAAGCTTCCTTAATGTTACACAGCAGCTCGCCCATGTCGGTTGAGATTGGGAATTTGATCTTCATGTGATAGGTCGACACAATAGCACAGAAATAATTGAGAGCTGGTTGATTAATTATGACATTATAAGCAAATGGGGCATCGACTACCAAATAGTTTATCATCAATGTCCTTCTTTAGGGCACCTCTCCAAATGATGTAGAGAGGTTGATAGAACCCCTTGGAATAATTTTTGAACCCCTGAACCTGACTAAAGGGGTACGCATGGGCTCACAATTTTAGCTAGCCTAGGTTTATCTTTTTCCATGTCAAGAGAAAGATGATGTTAGTTAAACTGCTATTATCGATCATAACCTTTTCTAACTTTAAAGCTGGTAATCTCAACAGAGACTACTATAGGACAATCAGTTTTATGGTCGATATTATTCCCTTCAAGGTAGGCCAAGTCGTCATCAGTGAAAGAGATAGGCTCTGCGCTTGGGGATAAATGGAATATTGTTTTGACCTAGGAGGCTTTGGTCGACTCTAGCCTTCTTTATGTCTACTTCTTTGCTGACTTTAAGTTCCCCCAGTGGGACCTCCCACAATTATGTCAATCATTCCTCGAATGGGCGGGCGATCATCTTAGGCGGGTTTCTTTCCTTTATTCTCCTTCCTCAGGCTAACTAACCTTTCTCTATGGGAAGTTTGGTCGGTTTTGCCGCCTTTAGCCTATGCACCATTAGCCACATATTTTTTGAGATGGCTCTACCTAATGAGCCTCTCAATTTCATCTTGGAGATTGAAGCATTTATCTGTGTCATGCCTCCTTTGTTTATGAAAGTGACAATATTTCTTAGATTTTTTTATTGCTTCAATCTCTATCAACTTCCTCAGTTTCTTGAGGAGGTTGTCATACTGGATTGCAAACAGGACCTCTCTCCTCGGGATGTTCTATAGAGTGTAGTCATGGAAGCACTTTATTAGAGATCAACCTCTCTTCCTCTGTTTCTGGTAATTTCTTTCCTTATTTTTCTTTTTATTGACCTTAGAGTTTTTGAACTTCAATTTATTAATCTCCTCTTGAGTCATGTATCTCTTTGCCAAGTTGAGCAATTCCTCCATCGACCGCGGGCGCTCTCGTACCAAAGCATTGTCGCATTCTTTGTGTCTGAGCCCAAGAATAGCACGTTGATAATGAACTCGATCCTGGGGTTGTCGATCTTCAAGACCTCCATGTTGAACCTTGTAAAAAAGTCACAGAGGGACTCTTCCTTATTCTGCTTGATGGTGTGGAGATGGGTATGGAGGAGTTTTGCCTTTCGCTTACTAGCGAATTGGTGCAAGAATTTATCGCTGAGCTAGTCGTAGGAGTATATCGATGATGGTTTTAGCTTAACAAACCAATCAAGCGTTAAACCCTAAAATATGGTCACCAACATCTTTGCATGGATATATTTATTATTTTAGTGCAACTGCATCATATGTTCAAACTACATCAGGTGCTCGTTGGGATCAGTCGAGCCATAGTATCATAGGAGTCCGATCAGGACCTTAGCATCAACAGTAATACGCTCATTGATAATCTCCTGAATAAATGGAGAACTTTTCTCTTGATGAAACCTTTGGGGGCCCTTTAGGTTGGGCACCCTTTCAATGTTTCTCCTCAAGATCTTGTCGAGGGGTTAGTTCAGTTGCTGCACTTGGTGAAAAATTTCTTTCCACTTCTCTTAATCTTAATCAACTTGGCTAATGTTTCGATTAAAATGCGAGGCTTGAATGGGCCGGGCCACATGGAGCTGCGGGGCTTGATTAGGTCAAGCATAATGGTCTATGGAGTTAGCAATTTCTTTCCTAAGCTTGCGTAGCCCCCTCTCTCCTTGGTGGTCGCCTAAGGCTTGCTTCTCGTCTGGCTAGTGGTCACCTAGAATCCTAGCGACCTCGACTATCCCAATGGGACCTCTCCTCTGGGGGGGTGGTTGCGGAGTGGCACTGTCAGCTGGGGCTAGCACGGTCGTGTGCCTGTTTAATGCTGTAGAAAGTTAAGTAGAAATTTGGGCAGAGATTTGTTTACTTATAAGCTGCATTAGCTGAGGCATGGTCAGCGTTACAACTTACTCCTGTGGGACGGTGGGGCCTAGGGCATGCGAACCTTGTTGGGGTTGGGAGGAGGTAGAGACGTGTCCTCCTATTATGCTCCCTCTCAGATACGGCTCTCCTGGTGTTTATCATTTTCTCAGTTGTAATCTCAAGATTTCCATAGACGACGCTAAAATGATGAGGTTGAAAGTCATTTTTAGTGAATTGGATAGTGTTTGGGCTAATTTAACCAAAGAGGTCAAATGATCCAATAATATGATTTTCTTTGTCTGAAATCTGCAACTAGTAGCAAACGTCAGACTAGCCGAAGTTCCCTCGACTAAGGCACTCCGACGCTCAAACTAGTACTGGTTGAGTGAAATAATCAAGCAATAGAGTAAGAGCATATAATGTGTATAGCATACCTGGAGGGTGGCTAGTAATGTGGTATTTATTGCCTTCTCCAAGTGGATGATATGTCTAAGATGCCCTTATCAAATGTAGATGGCTCTTGTTCTAGCCTGGGAGTTGTTAGTCATTTTCAATCTTAGTACTATTTCAAGTGGCATAATCTCTTACTTTGCAGGGTGAATAGTACTTTGGAGGTGCGCCTCCTGATAGAGTTGGTAGTAAAGTTAGTGGCAGAGGCAGTACTAGGGTGGCATGCGCCATTAATGCGGAGGCACGTTGCCTGTCAAAACATTGAATGCGTCAATTATATGATTCAGTGTCAAAGTAAGCACTTTGGTCGACGGTTAGAGATTAGACAAGGTGGTCGATCAGAGAGATGGCTAAACGGACTCGATAGCTTGAAGCCTCCCGTCGGGTAGGGTCAAAAACTATTCGCTCGACCTGACAATTGTGGTCGAGTGACCCAACCTAGTCGGGTCCCAAAGCGCAGTTGGTCTTCGAATGTTAAGTAGGCCTAAAAACCCTCTTTGGAGTCGATAGCTTATTGGATTGGACATGTTGGACTATTTCATATCAATGATAGCTTATTGGATTTGATATGTTGGACTATTCCATATCAATGTAACTAGTGAATATTTAATTAAAAATTTTAATATGCAGTATAAAGCATATACATTTTGAAATATTTGATTGATAGATGTTTACAAAGAAATAACTTATTTATTTAGTTCACCGACAAACTTCAAATTACTGTAACTTTTAATTTATGATGAATATACGCTTAATTTACATATCACACGGATATTCTTGAAAAAGGGGCCTATCTCGTAGCTTATAGTACTATGATCCTATTTGTTTAATTTTAGAATTTCGTTGTCTCAACCTTGTTCTAATTTTTTTTTTCAATTTTTTAAATTCTTTTCATATGATTGTCTTTTGATTCGATAGTCCACCCCTTTCTTGTTTATGTGAAAGAGTGTTTTGTTGCCAATTTTACAACCTTTTCAATTGGCCCAATTTAGATTAATATTATCCATATCTCATATAAATTGGGACTTCATTATTTGTTTACTTACTTAACTTTATTACTTTTTGAATAAGGACATGTTATTCCCTTGAAATTTTAATTATAGAATTAAACCTTTCAAAGCACGAAAAATATGCATTTCTCTTTAAAATTATATATCGATTTATAGGCTATATTTGGTTACATTTTCTCTAAACAAATTCATTTTAGCATAATGAATATGCCAAACATGTAGGTTAATGTTTTACCAAAGCATCAAATTCCTAACACTCAAAATACCTCTTCCAATCAATTAACTTATTATCAAAAGTCCAATATACATACATATATCATATATATTTTATCATTATTCTTACAATTAAAAAATTATATCTAATTATCATATATACATACATGTATATGTATATCATACATATTTTATTGTTACTTAAAATTAAAAATTACTTAATTTTATTTTTACCCCAAAAATCCAACAAAAAAAGCATTAATTTGACCGTTGCAGCAAAATTATCTTCTTCAAAATATAAACAGATATACTAAAACTCCCCAAAATAATTTTCTAACTATTCTTTAAAATATAAATAGGGGCAAATCTCTTGGTTGGTTCCTCATGTATGGTGCTCATCCCATTTTGGTTCCTCATTTTTCAAATGTATTATTATTGTCCCTCTTTTTTAAAATACATATCATCATCATCATCCCTCCTTACAAATTTTCATTACTACTTAACAGAAGTTCATCCAAAGCTTACTCAAACTAGAAGGATGATTTGAACTTTCTGCTTGTTTATTTCCCTCCACACATTTGTTCCATTTTGCTACTGAATTTGCATATAATGACATAAATCACCATGTAAAATTCTAACCCACATTCCATGTGGGCAACCTCTTGTTGTTTGCAAAGTGCAATCCATGTAGCTTAATACTATTTAAGACAAACTTGGAATTGAAAGCAAACAAATTTTTTTTCCAAAACTTACTACAAACTAGTGTAATGCAATCCTTCTTTTGCGAAACAATGTTATTCCAGTTTCAAAATTTTGTTTTGAGAAAATCTTTATTTTGTCGTGAGAAAATTAGATATTTTCTCTTTGTCATTGATTTTTTAATAGTGCTCTCTCTATTAATAGGAACTAATGAGTAAAATTAGATTTTTTTTTCTACTTTTACCCTTATCTAATAGAATATCCCATCTATTTAAGTTAAGTCTTCATCAAGTACAAACAGAAGTTTATAAGTATGGATGATAGTGATATATGTTTTAGAGATGAGGAACTATAATAATACATTTAAGAGATGAGAGACTAAAATAGGATGAGCACCATACATAAGAGATCAATAAAGAGATTTGATCTATAAATAAACATCTATCACATTCTCCAACAGAATTTTCACATCCATTAATCCCACTCTCAAAATTTATTTTCTCAAAACACATATCACAATTACATACAAAACATAACCAAGCATTACCATAATATTTATTCCAATTATGTGTATTGAGAATATTGACTTTTTTGGAGTATCAATTTTGTAATTTTCGAAAAAATATATTTATTTATATTTTAAGAAAATTAAACTCGCAAAGAGTAAAGTGCAAGTGCACTTTACTCTTTACTTTAAGAAAAGCATTCCTTGTGTAGATTAAGGTGTTTGCTCATCCAGCACAAGAAACTGAATGGCAGACAATTTGAGTCTTCCAAAACGAAGGTACAGAAGGCAATTGCCTGTAAAATGAAGGAAGAAAAAGGTTAGGTGTCGGCTTTCATAATCGAGTATTAATTAAAATTAGACCTTTATAATAATGTCACATTGTTCACGTCTTCTTCTTCTTCTATTTAATATATATTAATTAGTACTTTGTCGTATTAAATTTGAATTGGTGGACAGTGGACAGGATGTAATTATGTCAAGGAACCCTATTCTATTTTATTGGCATCACATGCGGTGTTTCTAAATCTCTCTCCTTCTGGTGGGTGTGGGACACCTTCTTTGAACCTTGCTCCCTTCCCTCAAACCTCATCCACGCATTCAAATCTTTCTTTCATGCATGCACACGGCACACATATGTGCATGTATATATATACGCACACATAGATTTTCAGGAATCAATTGATTTAGTAATATTATCTTTATTTTTGTTTGCGTGAGATTCAATATTAATGAATTTTTTATGCATACATTTGTGTGAAAATAAAAATATATATGTAAGTGGTAAATATAGGGTGAATTACGGCTACCACTTTTGAGGTTTGGTATAATTACAAAAAGGTTCTTATTTTTTCAAAAATTACAAAAAACTCCATGATGTTTGTCGCCGTCCAATAATTTAACTAAGCCGTTAGGGTTTTTACAATAAATTTGCCACGTGAAATTTTCATAATATAGTTCTGCTTAATTACCTCAAATTTGACCATTTCTAACCTTATTTTCATTACGAAAATATTCTTGATGACGGTACCATCATATTTTTAAGTTGTTGAAGGATTAATAGTAATGTTAATATATTATAGGAGTTTAATTGTAAGAAAACTAAAATTACTTATATATATAAATATATATGATATATACATATATATGTTGAATAAAAAAAATATACATATATATACTTATATATATCCCCTTGCCAAATTTGGCCACGGTGACAGTTGGCAATAACCACCGTGGTGCTGTTGCTACCATGGTGCCACTACTGCCATAACAGCAATAGCACTACTCCACCACCTAGCCATGGCTAAGAGGCTCGTGGCCCATGTGGAAGGGGGGCACTGAGTGGGGGGTAAGGGGAAGATGGGTAGGCGTTTGAATTTTTTAAAAAAATATATCTTTTTTAATTAATAAATATCTTAATTAAGATACCTGTTTAATTTTTTATTTATTATATTTTGAATTAATTAATAAATTTAAGTTTCATTAATTATTTTAGAGAGATTTATTATTTAAATAAATATTTTAATTATTTTAAATATTTTTAATCTAAACATAATAATTATTTTAATAAATAATATAATTAAATTAAAAAATTTATCTATTTTAATTAACAATTAAAATAGTTAACAATACATATATTTTAATTTTTTTACTTATTTTTTCTTAATTAATGTACTTTTTAATTTTTTATTTATTAATTTTGTTAATTAATAGGTTTTTCCTTGCTTATTGTTATTTTAGATAGATTTATTATTTGAATAAATATTTTAATTATTTTAAATATCTTTAAGTTATATATGATTATTATTTTAATAAATAACATAATTTAATTTAAAAAGTTTGTCTGTTTTAATTAATAAATAATTTAGTTGAAAATACATGTATTGAATTTTTTTTACTTATTTATTTTTATGGTAAATTACGGCTACCACTCCTAAGATTTGGTGCAATTACAAAAAGATTCTAACTTTTTCAAAATTTTAAAATATTATAACACATAGAGGGGCATTTAGACTTTAGCTGTCAAACCAATTTTTAGCGTTTTTTTTAATTATTTTTCCATTAGGGACATTTTTAATTTTTTTACATTTTTTGTCTACCTTATAAATAGGTTTGTCAATTTAGGGGGATTTTTGTTAATTTTTGAAAAAGTTAGGACCTTTTCATAATTACTCCAAACCTCATGGGTGGTAACCATAATTCACCCTATATATATATATATGTATGTATAAATATATAGATTGTGTCAATTGGTTTAGTGCAGCACTGTGTAGCACTGTGCAGGTATTATCTTAATCTTCATATGTGTGAAATTCAGTATTCAAACTTTAATGAATTTTTTATGTATGTATTTGTGTAAAAAGAAATAAATATATATATGTATATATATATATATATGAAAATATACATACATGTTTCATATATACGGTCTCAATTTAATTGTTACATTTGAAATTAATTTGAAAATGTGACGAGATTTTGAAAAATCATGAAGTTTTAAAATTATGTTTATTTTTAAATTTTAATAAGACGGAAAAAAAAGGAGAAGAAAAACAAGCATCACAAAATAAAGTTCAACTTTCTGCTATTTAGAGTATGAATAATATTTTATGCAGTGTATTTTTAATTAAAAATTTAATGTTTTAAAAGATATACAAAATATGTCTATACTATTGTCTTTAAAAATTGAGAATTTATTAATTTACATTTAATTACGCTCAAATTTATTGTAGATGTGAAAGTATTTATTTGTATATGATGTTTTATCGACACGTATTGTGAAAGATTTTTTTTGTTTTTATGAAACAATTAAGTAGATGAAAAGAATTTATAAATATTTGATATGGAGACAATATTTGATATTTATGTCGCCATTATTTGATTTTGAAAAAGAATAAAAAGAATTTTATCTTTGAAAATAAATATTATTACAGGATTCTACCTAAAAAATGAAAAAAAAAATCAATTTATGACAAAAAGAAATTATGTTATATATGCATCATACAAATATACATATGTATATAACTGTATATACACACACTTCTAGAAGCATGCATTAATTGTAAGGAAATGTATACATATATATATATATATACATGACATTATCTTATTTTATGGATGAGAATAAATTATGAAAGATGAAATATGGGAGCCACATTAACATAATGGCCTTGTGGTCATCGTTATTGTTTTATTAATTTATTTGTAAGAGGCCATGATCGAATGTTCTCGTCTTTTTGGTGATATATACTTGTTTTTTCAATCCTCTCTAGTCTCTGTGTTTGAAGATGGTTGGGGGATGAAAATTATGTTGACCATATATATATATATATATATATATATGTGTGTGTGTGTGTGTGGAAAAAAAAGAAAAGAAAAGAAAAGAAAAGAAAAGAACTTAATGTGTATCTCTAACAAATAAACAAACAAACAAACAAAGGCTTTGTAATTGATCCTACATACTATATTTCATTTAAGCATCTAATGCAACAAGTTATTGAAGTTCTACACAGTTTAATTAATTCCTCCAAAACCTCATTTCCCCCTTAGGAATGAAAAAATAGCAAATCAAATGTGCATGTTATTTTATGTAGTCTTGAAGATAAATACAAAAGAAAATAGAATTATGTTGTACTAAACTCTTTTCTTTTTTAATTACTTTTACTAATAAATATAATTAAATGAATACTTTGAATTATTAAGTTGATATATATTATTAAAAATGATATGCACCAATCAAATATTGTCCCTCTAATCTACATAATTTGACCTACAATGTACTCAATTGTTAAGTCGATATAAAATATTATTTGATGAATATTTTTAAATTTATCTTCAAATGTAAAGATCATCTCAATAACCCTCCTCTGACCTACATAATTTGACCTAAAATTAATATATTGAATTGTTAAGTCGATATAAAAACGTTATTTGGTGATTTTTAAATTTATTTTGAAATGTAAAAGTCATCTCAATAAAATATTGTCCGTCCTACCTACATAGTTGAAAATTTTGCGTTATGAATTGGCACTTTAAGATGTGTGACAGGAAAGGTCCCATTTTGTAAATTACCACACTGTCCTTATGGAAACCCACAACTTCTAAGGACTACAACCCCACTTTAAATGTTATTGGAATAGTGGAATTCTTCTATTTAATGTACTTCAATTATCTTGTAGTTCCTCCAAATATAATGTACATATTTAATTAGAAGAGAAATTACAATGTTCACTCAATGTGGTGGGTAAATCCGTAAAATAAACTTTGTATTTTTTAGGAAAAAATAGTAAGGAGTGAGTAACATAACTGCATTTTTTATTTTTTATTTTTTATTTTTATTTTTTTGAATAAAATTGGCATTTTAATACTTTGCAACATTTTACAATTATTCTCCTTAATTAGTAAGAATCATTGTATGTTTTATAACTGAAGAACTTCCGACTCCAAATTCCAATGACTATAATTTTTCCCAGAAGTATATATCATGCATTGTAAAGCATATAACTTTATTAACATTATGAATTGATGGCATTTGTTAACATGTACGAAGTTCGTATGCTAAGGAGCATTCCCTGTATTTGACGACTTTGGAAACCCAATTGGGTTTGGGTCGTTACGGATTGGGCTCACAAATTCTCCTCTCCCAACTCCAAATTGCGGTGGGGAAACAATAGAATTCCCTTCTTTCCCCTTTTCCCCTATTGTATTTTAATTTTAAATTTTAAGAAGCAAAAAAAAATGTGAAATATTTCTCTTATTTAAGATTATAGAAATAAATACTTATTTATTAAAAATTAACATCCCAATTGATGTCGACCTGACCTCTGGCCTCTCGACCTTGACGCCCTAAATTAAACCGAGCTAGAAATGCAAAAAGGTGGAGTTGGAGAAACACGAAGTAGAAGATACGGAGAAGAGCTACAGGCAAAATTGGTTGAGAACCGAGTTATTTTGATAGCTTGGGGAAGATAGAAAGAATGCTGGGAGCATGATTAATTCAAATGCGTTGATATAGGAAAAATGTACTGCAAAATTATAGAAAATTCCTCAGAATTAGAGATTTATATCATATAAATAAAATAATTATTTTAAAATCTGATTGATGGTAGAGCATGTAAAATCAATGCTATTCATCATTCTCAATCCTAGTCTGTATTACAGAGTATTTGTCCAAGTCAATGTAGGAAGGTGATGATTGATGAGGTAAAGATCTGGATGCATCTTTTTTTTGTTTATCAAAAGGAGAGGTTTGATTTCTAATTATCCCAACATTGGATCGATTTCTTTTAGTAAATATCAATTCATAAATATGAATTATCAAAAATTATAATAATTAAACAATCAATTTCTAACCATGCGGATAATTTATAGTTAGTGATCAATTATTATAAAAAGTAGATAAATCCATACTATTATATTATAGAAATGAGGAATTTAATTAAAATTCACTTAATTTTAACCCAACTCTCATTTTTTAAAATTATAAAAATTTTAATTAAGAATTTCTTATTGATGGTTAGTTGTTGTATTTTATAGATCATATTCCTCACATTATGTGTACATATAATTCTAGAACTCGAGTGTAAGTGCACAATAAACTTAATGTATAACAAACAAATAAATAATATGCTTAAAGAAAAAATAATTGATATAATGAAAATGCTGACTTTACATTCAATTCGCAAATTAACAAAATTTTGAAAATTAATATAAATCAACAAGTAAATATATTAACTTTTTATTTTATTTGTAATGCCAAACAACAAAATATAATCACTAATATCATAATTTCAAAAAAAAGAAATAAATTATAATTGGTGATAAATATTAAGGTCAACAGAAACTAAATTTATATTAAGTGTAAATAGAAAAATTCTTCAATAATGTAAAATATTAAAAGAAATAAATGAATTCATTTTAAGTGTACCTTATCCAAACAGTATTTTTATACTTACATCATTCATCCGATCATTGAAATAATAACTTCCAATCATTTATTAATCCTTACAAATGTCATTTTATTATTATAATCACACATCCCTAGAAATAACAGCAAAAAACTATATATCAATCCCGACAATCAAGCATGAAATCACTTGACTTGATTGCTGCAACAAAAAAATCTTAAAAGTCCATTTAGTTTTATTTTTTAAGGGAATTTTATTTTTTGGTGAAGATAAATAATAAAAAGTTGATTATAATTGTGAGTTTGAAAATAAAATATGGTTTGGATATTTTGTTTTTAATGAAATAATTATATAAGGTTGAAAATGAGTTGTATTTGAATTTTGTTGTATTTTTGTATTAAAAGTCGTGCAGATGAGAATATGAAAAAGTAAAGTGTGAAAATGGAGAGATAATATAAAAATGTGTTTGGTGTTAGGAATGAAAATATTTATAGAAATAGGAGAGAAATTGATAATTTTTTATTTTTATTTTTAAAATAAAATAAAAATAATGTTTGAAAACATAACCAAATGGGCACTTGCTGTGAAACAATACCAAACATAACCTTACAATAAAATATTTCTACACTATCTTTAAAATAATACCAATTTTTATCAAGTTCCCCCAAAGCTCATTTTTTCTAAACATATCCCAGAATACCGTAAATTATATCGAAACACTACCTAAGATTCAACATTCCCAACTAGAGGGTGTTATGCTTATATGAATATGACGTAAGCTATTGAAACATATATATATATATATATATATATTCTTTTTTTATAGTTTAAAAATGTTTAATTCAAATAATTTTTTTTAGTGCTGGATAAAATGAAATTACAGAGAAAATATAATAAAATTAGTAACAAATAATAATAATTTTATTAGAATTTTATTTTATTTTATAAAATCATAAAATTCTAACATCTTAAAATTTTGTAAAACTTAGGCCCCGTTTTGTTTTATTTCTACAGTTTGTTTTTTCATTTTTTAGTATTTTAAAAATAAAATACATCACTTTTTATATATTTCCACCTCATATTATTTTTATTTTTATTTTTAAAATATATTTTTCAATAATATATGTATTATATCTCATTAATCTATATATCTTATCTCTCTCTATTTTATTATTTTTATCTCGCTTCATCTACAATTTATTTAACTTTATATAATTATTACTTTTTCAATAATTCATTCAAATACAAATTCATTTTTAACTCATTATAACTAATTAATTTTTTAAATTTTAAAAATAATGGAAATGGAAGTTGTAAATGAAAATAAAATCAAAGGGGGATTTTGTCAAACCATCAATGTAAGAAAACGGGAAAAGAGAAAGATTAAAAAGGAAAATTCTTTTCCACATAAAAATAAGAATCAAATGTTGATTGCATAGTTGCAGACCGCGGCGGTTCACAAACCCGATTGCATAGGCCCAGCGTCGAAGAAAGACACACCCGATCACGCCCTTCGATTAATGAATGGCAAGACGAAAAAGTTAGCGTACTTTCACGCAGCAGCAACTCTCTCGTCTCTTGCTTGCGTCCGTGCTCTTCAACCCCTCCCTCCTTCGAGGGTTTATTTTCTTTTTCTTTTTTAATCTTTCAATTTTTTTTAATTTATCTCTTTCTTCCTTTTGATTTTTCCTTTCCTGTTTCCCAAAGCCCCAGCTTTCATTTCTGTCCATAAATTTAACATTATTTGTACGGGAAAAAGGAAGAAAAATGCAGCAGCAGAGGTTGAAGCAGCAGCAGCAGCAAGCACTGATGCAGCAATCCCTTTATCATCCCGGCCTACTCGCACCTCCTCAGGTTCCTTTTCCTGTTATTTTCATTCTTTTTAATTTGTTATGTCTTCCGTATGAAAATTACACAATAATTGTTTCTTGATTGAGTGTTTCTTTTTTTGGTATATTTTACTTTATTTTGTTATTATGCGTTGTAAAGTTTACTGTTTTATTTAATTTTTTAAAAACTAGAATTCGGAGCTTTTATTGTTTTCATCTCTTGTTGGTTCAAGTTTTGAAGAAATGCAAATAAATGTGGAACAGATAAATATGAGCAGCACAGCTAAAACTACGAGAACTCATTCTTGATAAAGTTTGATTGCAATATGTTGATGGAACAATTCAAAGTTTCAATTCATCTGAGCTTGTTCAATGACCAGCAGACATGATAGGCAATGAAAAGAAACAATTGAGCTTTATTAGTTATCTCACCCCCCCAAAAAAAGTTGCATGAATAATTACTTTTCTTCGGCAGAATGTTCTTTTTCCCCCTAAAATTTTGCTATTTGTTTTCCCCAATAGTTTAGGTGGTTATTCATGTGTCTTTGGCTTTGCTATGATGAGTTGCATGCTTCACTGTCTTTTCCAATTTCAGTTTCCAACAAGAGTTGGATTTATTATTGATAAATTGCTTTGTCATAGTTTTGTACATTACTCTGCTTAAAATATGAAGGAAAGTTTTTTATTTCTGTTCCTTTTCTCTTCGGTGAAGTAGCTTCACATTTGTGTTCCCACAAAATATTTCCAAAGAGAACTTATTGACACAGCTAGGGATGCATTTTGAGTTTTTTCTTATTTACTTACGCGGAGAAGTTCTCTTCAAGAGATAGAATTATCATAGTATGGTGCTTTTGAGGTCAAATGTGTTAAGTCTAGTTGTTGCATTTATTGTCAGTGCAACAGGGGATTTGGAACTTTATTTTCACTTCTGATGAAGTAAGCTGTGAGTGGTGATAGAAACAATGCTAAATTAGAAGGGATAGTACTTAATTATTGGCAGTGCGCTTGATGGGCCGATAGATTACTGATTGTCATTTTAATGGTTAATGTGCTCCAGCCTGCATGGACACATGTTCAACTAGCTCCTTGAATCAGTGGGGTTGGTGGTTGTTTATAAAAAATGATCTGAGTTTTCATTGAGGTTTTGGTATTGTCACTTCCTATGCAAACTGTTGATTACTGTTTTACCCTTTTTTGTTAACCTGTGAACTTTCATTGATGGGATTATACAACCTTAGCGTGGGTTGGTTGAGTGAGCAATTTGAGGCAATGATAAACAAGGAACAGAGTCTTTTGCTTTGAATTTATTATAAGGCCTTCTCGAACTGTCTTTTTATGCTGTATTTCAGTTTCTCTTGAAGGGGAACCTTGTACTTGTATCTGAATTCTTACAAAATTACTATCAAATATGCAGATAGAGCCTATCTTAAGTGGAAATTTACCTCCTGGATTCGATTCAAGTACTTGCCGCAGTGTGTGAGTTGCTTAAGAACATTTTCCTTTCTTTGTGCATTTACTTCTTTTTGACTTTGCTTTCCGAATAGATTCTAGATTTTAGTTATTGTTCCAGATGATTTTTGGATTGCTTTCATGAGTGTATGATATCTATGCAATAAGCTTCTGTGATGCGCTTGATATAGATCCCTGATTGTTCTGTTGTTTTTGGTAATATATGTAGAAAGAATGAAGATGGTGATACCTGATGTTAGTAGTCTTGGAGATGTCAAATGAGAGACCAAATCCAACTGCTAACTGCTATAAGAAACTACAATAGTGAATTCTAGATTGCTCTGTTCCATATGGTACAGATATGGACTGACCATTTTGCCTGAAAAACAGCATATTTTCCTAATTAGCTTTTGTTTAATTTGGACCTCACACTTTGGTTTATTGTTTGTCTTCTGCATTTTTAGTTCATGAGATTTCCTAGTTCAGTTGATTGTCCGGGATGTATGATATACTATGGAAGCATATAATTTTCATGTGGATGCGGTTACAATAATACATGGAACTCTTTTATGATCCACTGCAGCTATGTTGGCAATATCCACCCACAAGTTACGGAACCTCTTCTTCAGGAGGTTTTCTCTAGTACTGGTCCTCTTGAAGGTTGCAAGCTAATTCGAAAAGATAAGGTATGCTTTGATCCTTAGCGACGGTCCTTTTCTTCACTATTTGTAATTCAGTTGTTTTAATCCTTAATGCTTGGGGAAGCTTTGCTTTTTCTTATGGATTAATGCTGCCTAGATTTTTTTATTCCTTTCCTTAGGCTCTTTGTGACACCATGTCAGTTCTTACATTTGAATTTCTTTCTGAATATTTACCCAGTTGGTAGAAGTTGAAGAGTACTTATGTGATCAAGAGAAGCATAATTGAAGTATCCTCTAAATATGACTTTAGTAATCACCACAAACACCTGGCATGGTCTCATTGTAACTAAATTACCATATGATGTGGGGCAAATTGGGCTTCATTTTATAGCTTTTAGAAAGGAGTAGAATTGACCTTCTTTGTTTCTCTCTTTATTAAGAGATCATGTGGCAAAGAATGGACAAATGCAAACAATTGTGTTTGCAAAGTTTACCCCTTAAATATTAAGTGATGTTGCACAGCATTGGGGCCAGGGTCCTTTCCATAAATTGATAAAAGGTGGGTTTTGCTCCTAGAATGTTCTTGCTTGGGGACAGTGCTAGAGTTTAAAAAATGATTGCTTTGATGTTTTTTGGCTGTGGAGGTTGATTTTTATACTAGTTAAGTCCTTGGCTAGGTTGAATCATTAGAATTATGAGTTCATCTTAAGTGGGCTTAGTTAGGTGGCTTAATAGCCATTTTTGGTTAATTATTTTGGTCTTTTATCAGGCTTTTACTTTTATGCCTGACAGCCCATAGGGCCTTAATTGGGCACATCATTGAGCAAATGATTAATCATTCCATTAGTTTAAGTTTGAGTGTTATTTTTCTTTTTACCTAGGTAAACAAAATATTTTGAATTGCTAATTAGATTTTGCTTCTGCTTGTAATGATGTTTCCCCTTTGTGATGCAGTCATCCTATGGTTTTGTTGACTACTTTGATCGTCGATCAGCTGCCCTTGCTATTGTGACTCTGAATGGAAGGCATTTGTGAGTAGAAATTATAATGAATTCTTGGTGTTTAAGCATTTCTTTTTCCTTTCCATTTTTCTGCTTAACATGATGTTTGCAGGTTTGGACAGCCCATAAAAGTTAACTGGGCATATGCTAGTGCTCAAAGGGAGGACACATCAAGTACGTATATGTATCTAGAATTTCTTTATTCCTAGTCTTGTTCCTCATTTCTTGTCGAGAGTTAGTGGATTAAATTTTATTAGTCTGTGCTCACAAAAACCTGCTGTGCAGCTCACTTCAATATTTTTGTTGGTGATCTTAGCCCGGAGGTTACTGATGCTACCTTATTTGCATGCTTCTCTGTGTACCCTAGTTGCTCGTAAGTGCAATTTTATTTGTTCCTTGGAGCTGAGGTTCCCTGGCTTTCACTAATTGTGCTGAGAACTGTGTTACATCCATCTTTATATTATTGCAGAGATGCAAGGGTCATGTGGGATCAGAAGACTGGCCGTTCGAGGGGCTTTGGTTTTGTCTCTTTTCGCAGCCAGCAGGTCTGGACATAGTAGTTTTATTGTTTTCTTTTTCCTTCTGTTAATAAAGGTATTCACTAGTTGTTTAATGCTTGCTTGTGTTTTGTTTGTCAGGATGCTCAAAGTGCAATAAATGACTTGAATGGTGAGAACATATTCGGTTGCTTTTTTGTTTCTATCTTCTGTTTTTGTCGAGTCAATTATCAGTAATTGGGCTGGCACATTCTGCCTCGTCAACTCTCTTACTTAATTCCCTGTTCTGTAATTTTCTCTTTTCTCCTGTTTTTAATATACATTAGTACATTCTTGGGTGTGAGAGCAAACATTCTACTTCTAGAGAAAATGTTGTATGCGTGGTTTCTGTGCCAGAATATGTTCTTATTCATGCAAACAAAATAGAAGTGGATTTTACGTGATTGCAAACCTAATAAAGTTCTATGAAAAATTTTCTCTGAAGAAATTCATTTGAATCTTAGGCATCGGGGATCTCTGTTCCAAAGCTTATGGTTAAGGTTGATTGACTTTTACAGTCAACACATTAATAGACACATTCATAGAATAATGGATCAGACTTCTATCTTTATTTCATAGTGGGAGAAAGTTTGAGTTTGTGTGAGAAACAGGCCAAGAACACGAGACAGGAAGGTTGATTTTGGTGAGCGCAGATTGAACTTGAAAAGTTATGATGAACTTTGGTGATATAGTATGAATATTTTCTTTCCATTTTTCACGGACTTGAATATCAATTCCGTATAATTTGGATCACAGAATTTCGCTGCCTTCGTAGCCACAATTCTCATTTCTTTTCAGTTTGTTTAGCATGTTCATGGTATAAGATATCAGAAGTTCTTGTTGGAATTTCTTATAGATTTGAATTGTCCATAAGACTGGATCATATTTTCAGTGACAAGAAGTTGGAGGGGTGATTGTTTCTTCAAGATTCCAACTTTGAGTTGGGTGTAGTTGATGCATTGAGTAATGAAATTCTTCCATTCTTAAATTACAGGGAAGTGGCTTGGAAGCAGACAAATTCGTTGCAACTGGGCTACAAAAGGTGCTGGTCTCGGTGATGACCAGCAGAGTTCTGATTCAAAAAACATTGTCGAATTAACAAATGGAACAGCAGGTTTATTATTTACTATATGTTGTCATTGCTGTAAATTGAGCTCTGCGTGTCATAGAATATTTTCTAATTTGAAACTCATTTGTTATCATGAAGATTGTCCTTCTACTAGATTAATTTTAGAAGTTGACTACTGCTTGCATTAGATAGATAACCTTGTTAGATGTCTTAAACCTTTTCTCATCAATTGTATTGCAGAAGATATTCAAGAAAAGAGGAATGAGGATGCTCCAGAAAATAATCTGCAATATACCACCGTCTATGTCGGCAATCTTGCTCCTGAAGTGAGTATATATGTAACCTAATCTAACAAGGTGTTGTTTCATGAAAACATGCTAACTCTGTGCTGGAATGCCACTAAATGATAACCTGGCCCATTTGCAATAAAATTAAAGCCAGTCTTTGTCAATTCTTATTTTGGAAAAACCATGAACTTGAAATTGCCCGCAGCTCTTTCTCAACTCTGTTTTTAGCAGACAAACTGTGTTCAAATCTACCCCTTTGAATACATTTTTCATATCTTGCTATTCTACTTTTCATGCCTTTCGTAGATTTTTGGAGTTCAATTAACCAGGTAGTTTTGTGTTCAGAGACACATTGATCAGCATCACTCATTTTTTTCCATTTCTTAATCTCTGTATTATGACTCTGTTTTCCTGCTGTATCCTTTTTCTTTTTTTGGATTTTCGTTTTCCTCTAGGAATTTTTCCTGTTTGAATTTGGGAGGAGAAGAGGGGACATGGTTCTATTCATATGGTTTACACCCATCATATTGCAGGTCACATCAGTTGATCTCCATCGTCATTTCCATGCACTTGGGTTTGGAACAATTGAAGATGTCCGCATCCAACGAGACAAAGGCTTTGGTTTCATAAGGTACAGCAGCCATGCTGAAGCAGCCTGTGCCATCCAGATGGGAAATGCCCAAATCTTTTTTGGCAAACCGCTTAAGGTATATCTGCAATTTAAATAGCTATGCTTTAAATTGCTAGTAAAATCAAATTTCAAGTAAAGTGAGATAATTTAAAGCATAGCTATTTAAATTTGATTTTACTAGCAATTTCAAGTACATCTGCAATTTAAATAGCTATGCTTAAGGTAATCTGCAATTTTTGGCATGCCATGTGTCCGTAATCTATCTGCAATGAATACCGTTTTCTATTATTCTCTTTTCCAATTTGCGTGTCAATCCCATTACTGTGATGAACTGAGTCTAGGCAATCTTGCTGCTGCTAGTTGTATTCTATCTTTGTAGATTAAACTCTCAAATTATGAATACATGCAATTGTGCCGTGTATGCCTGAGTTCAATTATATGCTGTGGTTTATTAACATTGTACTAGGTGGGGATGCTTTACCATTGATTTTGTCAAGTAGTTAGATGCTAATCTATTGTTCCAAATGAGACTGCAGTGGGGTTTTCATTAAGCATCATGTTTCATTTCATCAATCCTAATCTTGATGCTTTCTATCAATGAGGAAATATAATTTTTATTCATTTCATTTAAGACAATTTCCTGAGCTAGACTTTCTAAAAGTATTTTATAATAAGTCTAATGTGGGGGCCTGAAGCATATCCTGTTGCTGTATCCATTCATTCCTTCAACATCAATTGACCACTAAATCCCGGGGGGATGGGGGGGTGGGGGGAGCTTCCTTTTTTGTTAGTTTTTTGAAGTTGGATTGCG
>JACGDI010005691.1:437962-458854 GCA_014898725.1 Jacaranda copaia
TGGTGGTATCATTTCACCAAAGATGCTGTCTATTTATCTAGTTATTGGAAGTCCTATTAGCAATTCCGGAAGGGGTTCATGTAGCTCGATACTTGGGAACAAAATAGCATTATCATTTTCATTAACCTCTTTCTAGAGCTGCATTATATAGAAATAATGATCTTCTTTGTGTTCCAAATATGTGTCATCAACATTTAATAATCATTGGTTTAAAGGTACTCATTCTCATTATATTTATGGGCAACTTTGTAGCAAAATTTTCCATTTTCTTTTTGGTTCCGTCTCTTTGATGTTGCTTTCCTGCTGCTTTTTCGTGTATAGCATACCTGAATTTATTATGTTTTTGAAACTATAATAATGTGATCTAACCAATCGGTGTTTTCTTTCCTAGTGCTCATGGGGTAGTAAGCCTACTCCTCCAGGAACCAGTTCGGCCCCTCTACCTCCGCCAGCTGTGGCACATCTGCCAGGTTTTTCAGCTACTGATCTTGCTGCGTACGAAAGGCAGCTTGCTTTGAGTAAAATTGGTGCGCAAGCTCTGATACATCCACAAGGTCGACTTGGAGCTCCCAGTCAGGCAATATATGACAGTGGATATTCAAGCATTGCTACAACCCAGCCACCTATTTACTACCACTAATATAGAAGCTCCTATTGCTGCTTCGCATGCTGGAATTAAGTATTAAAGTTGTCTTTTTTCATCTTTTACTCTGCAATGTTTTCTCTTCCGTGAAGTATTAACCATGCCCCCCATATAATGTCCCGCTTCTAGCATAAAATAGCTTGTATCTTAGTTTTTCAGGTGGGGAAGATGAAAATGACAGAAGCTTGGCCACTGCGGTTCTGGGGTACCCCAAACCAGAGTTTGTTGAAATGATTTTCTGTCCTTGTAGAATACAATTATCTTTATAAAGCACTTATTATTTTCATCTAATTTGTCTGGCTATATAGAAATTTTTGGACTTGATATTTTAAGTCGATCTTTTGTGGGATGATCTTACTAATTGTCTGTTTGTACCTCCTGAATGCGTCTTATCTTCTAGGTGCCTCAATAATATCCTATTACCTGTGTGAAATGAATACGATAAGTACACATCTGAGTCCAAAATAAATCAGAAAGACATGGAAGAAACCATTGGTTGATATGTTGGGGTACAAGGTTGTAATGGCATGCTTATTGGTACCTTTCATTGCATTGAAGTTCAAGTTTATATACAGTGTTTATTCTGTCTGGGCTATGGAAATGTGGTGCTTGATGACATTTTAGTGAATACTTGTTTGAATCCTTTATTCTTAAGTCTCATACTGCACATGCTCCTATCTTAGAGAATTTGATGTAAGAAAGTGAAAATGAAAAGCATAGTCTTTCTTCCATTTATGGTGTATACCATCTAGGGACTAATTTTATTTTTTTATTTTAATAGGTATTTCATCTTTTCACTTTATAAATGCGTGTCAAGTTTATATAAAGTGAAACCAACCATTTTTATTTTCTCCCTTTTCATCACTTTATACTTTATGTGATTTAAAGATTTTGGCGGAGAAAGAAAATTGTTAGGTAAAAAAAAAAAATTTAAATTTGTTTCGCTTTTTAAGGAAAATAAGAGGAAATGAATAAAATGATTAATGGTGATGCAAGTCTTGAATAATGAGAGGGAGGCACATAAGTTTCTCATTTTTCTCATCAACTTAGGAGAAAAATGAATTTTTTCCAATTTTCTTCTTCAAACTTCTTTTTCTTTACCAATCAAATAATTAAAATTATTTTGCTTAACATTTTATTTCTTTTCTTCATAAAAAATTCTTATACCAAACACGAAGTTAATGTCAAGTTTGCACTGATCAATTTTTTCCTTTCATCGACAAAATGTTGTGCTGCTTCAGTTACATGTCTTCATATAAACATGAAACTAACCGTTTTTTCCCTTTTCATAGAGAAAAAAATTTGTGCTCCCTTACCAAAGTATTGCTATAAACTTGATCACAATCATTATGTTAACAACCATAATGATGATCAAAGATCATATTCAAGCATAATTAATTTAAGGAGAGAGAGAGAGAGAGAGAGATTTAAAAAAAAAAAAAACAGCTCTATTAATGAGCTGTTTCTCATATGTATAAAGTTGTTATATTCCGGAGTATATAGATATATATTTGCTCTACTCATTATATTGGCGTAGCTGGATAATAACTATCCATTTATTTATACGATGCGACTAAATTGCCAGAATTCCTATGGTGAAGATCTGATCATTAGCGTAAGGCGAAGTGGAAACATCGACAGGTCTGGGCGCTTCTGAGCTGCACTTCTCTTTGCGCTCATCCATCACTATTTGCCTGTATCTGCACTCTGTGCTGCAGAATGCTTTCTCACCCCTGCAATTTCCCATGTACAAAACCATCATCAGCATCAAGATTTTTTACTTGCAATAATCATGAATACACTATAATTTTTGCCAGAATTGAAGCCTTGCTTGGAGAAATTCCTAAGAAAATGGAACAGGAATGAGAACCCTTTTTCTATAAATCTATTCATCTTATGCAACCTTGTTAGATATTCAAGAAAAAGAAAAGGCGATTTTCCAATGCACCTGTACATGTATATGTCTTCGCCTTGGAGTTTCTTCCGACACAAGTGGCACGAGCTGAGAAAATCGGAGGCCGGAGTTCTGGTGGCCTCCCCAAATCTTGCCGGAGATATGTGAAAAACGCTGGCCCGGTTGCTCTTCTTTTTGCTGCTTTGTATTCTGAAAGGGCTCCTATCATCGCCCCTTCTGCCATCAAAGTACACCTTAGTGTAGGACTTGTTTGGAACATGGCGTGTCACAATAGTATACTCCTCCAAACTCTCCCTCTCCATTTCATCTAAACACTCTCTATTTCTAGTCGAATTCTTCACCGGAATGGGGCTGGATCGGCTCAAATTCCTGCTAAATAACGCCTTACTGGTGGGAATTTCACTCCGGCCATCGCCGGAAGTTTCAAGGGCCGCTACTATGCCTAGCCCCACCCCACCAAAATCAAAACTTTTAAGCCCTTTTGGGGACTGATTCGTGGACTCAACATGACTTCTTGGACTAGGGGCAACATCCACAAGCCCGGTTCTATTGCCGGAAACCAATGATCCGGTGAGAATTCCGATCATCGGCCTCGATTTCTTACCCAACATGGCTAGCTAAATGCCAATTCTTTCTACTTGGTGGAAAAGATTTGTGGCGGGGAGAATTGGGGAAGCTTGATTCTTTGAGCTCTCTCAATTCATCTCTGAAAAGGGGCTCTTCTGAGGGGCTTCCCAAATTATGTTTGATGGAGTTGTTAGAGTAAGCCCATGGTTTGGTTTGGCTTGGTTTGAACATAGGAAAAAATATATGCTTGTATTTAGATGATTTAATGGAGCACAGTGCATAATTGAACCACTTTATTCTATTATTTAATTGGATTCCAAAGTCGTTTTATAAAATGTCACTTGTCAGTGGGGGGCAATATTTTAAGTAACGTCCATGTCCAATGATTGGGACCCGATCCAATATCCGGGCCCACATCCCCGTTATCTGACTCAGCCCAAGATTCCGGTGAGTTGACGTTGCCGCTGTTGGGTTACGTGGCATTTCCTTAGAAGGCGTAATTGTTACGTCGTTCTGGGGGCCCCGCGATTCATTTTCATGTGTCCTCGATTTTTTGGACTATCGAGACCAAGCCCATTTTGGTGGGGCCCACGGGCTTTGTCGTGGAAAGAGATCTATGGTGCCGCTGAATTCTCACTCACAGCGTTGTACTGTTCTGTGCGCAATTACGAACGTGTCCCTTTGCACCCGCGTTCTGCTTTTCACCAAATCTTTAACTCTTTAAAGATATTGTTCTCTTGCCAAAAGGAAAAAAGTTGAGACACTTATATACACATACATACATATATATATTACACACACACACATACAAACATGTGCTGGAATCACAAAATGATTTTGAACAGCTTGTTTTCCAGTCTCCAGGTTGAAAGTTTCCTCCCACTATCTTTAGCAGAATCATTTTGAATTGTTTTTTTAAGAGATTTGAGTTATTTTTTTATACCAAAAAGTGCTTCCATACTTAAAGTTGTTAACAGGATGTGATGAAAATAAAGACGCTTTCTTTTTTCTATAATTGCCCCGAAAAAGTTCTCTCACATAAAGAATATTTCTTGGCGATGATACCTGCCCTCGCAGACTCCAATATGGGGTTACGGGTGGGGACCGCGAGCACCTTTCAATACCGAGGTTGGAATTGGAAGAAATTAAAAAGAATATAAATGACAGAAAAGAACTCATAATAAAGATTTACATTTATATTACCTTCTATAAGATATAGGTAGGCAAAAATTTCTTTATCTATAATAAATAAAATTACAAGATAAAAAAAATCTATACAAATAAAATTAAATTGAAATTTATCAAATTATGAATTCAATTTCTAATTTAATCATTTAATTTTTTCCTTCCAAATATGATTTTAAAATTTGATAAGCTCTGCAATGAAATTATTGAACACCGTAAATCTTCTTAAATTTGATTTGAAATAATGTCAATCGAGGGCTTCGCACCTTAATTTTGAATTAAATGCCAAAATTTAGTGAGCTCTGCGAAGATCGCCTTAAACGCTGTGAATTTCCTTTAATTTGCTTGAGAGAATTACTAAACTCTTTTAAAATTTCTCTCACTTGCTGGATTTGTGTTGTGTGTAGAAGAGCTTTGGTCACCCTCTTTATATAGATGTTTGATGAGAGAATTCCAAATTGACTTGAATTTTTTTAATAGTCATCTCTTCAATAATGTAATATCAAATGTCCAAATATAATATCAAATATTAAAAGATAATATTAAATATTTTTGATTTGATTTATCTATAGACATAAACACTTCATCTTTAACTCCTATTAATATTTGATTTGAGCATAAAATAAATACTAGAATATTAATTAAAATTAACCATTTATCTTTTAGAATTAAATTTAATAAATTCCAAGATAAATAAAAAATTTTGGATTAATAACTAACATGTTATTTCATACGTGTCGCACTCCAATTGGAAAAAAATAATACGTCTACAAATACCCCCACTTCAAGACTTGGCGACTTAGCGAAAGATGTGTCAATCATCCACGAAAGAGGCAAAACTTGAAGTATTTGAGAATTTTTCTTTTTCTCCCAATTTTTTAACATATGTTTGAGGCAAGAACATCCTCCAAGCATTACTCAAGCTATGGTGTCCAATAAAAGGGTCAAGTTTTAACATAAATATAAAAGCAAATATCCTTTTGAAGGGGTTGTCGTCACAGTTTATACTCATACAGACTAGGAGTAACGTGCAATTTAGGCTCTTACATCAAGGAGCACATTTAACTTGAATAGATATTTTAAACTCTTGTCAGGCAGTCCACTCAAATTTGATTGACAAATTATACTTATATCAAAGAGTTTACTTAAGTTTGACTTAATAGACAATGTGCGCCCTTATCAAGGAGTACATGGGGAGACTTTAACTTAAAAATTTAAATAGTTTATGCTTGTATTTAGGGGCATTATTAATAGTTTAAGCTCTTATGAAAGAGCACATGAGAAAACTTTGAATATTTAAATAGTTTATACTCGTATTAAGAGTCCTTATTAACAGTTTAAGCTCTTATAAAGGAACATATGGGGAGACTTTGAATATTTACATAGTTTATACTCGTATCTTAGAGTTTTATTAACAGTTTAAGCTCTTATAAAAAAGCATATGGGGATACTTTAACTTAAGAATTTTAGATAGTTTATGCTCGTATCCAATAGCATTATTGACAGTTTAGGCTCGTATCAAAGAGCATTGGGAATTTGAAGACTTGTGCTTTGGACTTGAAGATTTGAGTATTTGATTTGGAGACTTGAAAATTTGAGTACTGGACTTGAAGACTTACAAACTTGAGCTTTGAGTACTTGAAGACTTGGAGGCTTGAGACGGGGATTTAGAGACTTGGAGAATTGATTTTTGGATTTGAAAATTTGAAGACTTGAGTCTTAAATTTGAAGACTTGAAAACTTGAGAATTGTAGATAGTTTATGCTCTTATATGAGAGCATTATAAACAGTTTAGGTTCTTATCAAGGAGCACTTAGAATTTGGAGATGAAAGTAAACTACCCCAACATTTTTATCATTAACGGTATCACTTGAATTTTCTTATTCATCAAAATTCATGCTTATTTCAATATTATGTACATGAGTTGCCAAATCTTCAAAAAAATTTGGTTTAATTCCTTAAAGTATGTAGCAAAGACTCCAATGCATTCCTTGGATACACATCTCAATGGGTAAAATCTTCGACAATTGATCTTTGCAATAAAAACTCAAACTTCTCAAGCGACTAATGTAGTCAATGACAGTTTCTTCCTTTCACTAACGAGAGTTGGTGAGTTCAATAATGTCAATTATCCTTTTGAATGTTGTAGAAATAATTAAGGAACTCTTATTTTAATTGCCCCCCCAACTATCAATAAAGCTTGCTTCCAAGTCAGTATACCAATCAAAAGCATCATCCTTTAATGATCGAACAAGTTGCTTGACCAAATGATCTCCATATGTCCCAGCATTTTACAAGTCTCAAGGCAATAAGCCATGTGCTACTTTGGGTTGTTCTTGCCATTGAATTGTTGAAACTTTGGGGGCTAGTAACCAATTGGCATCTTCAAGTTGTTAATCCTTTAAGTATGTGGCTTGGAGTGAATTATAGACGACTTAGAACTTCTACTAGGCTTGTATTTGATAGTCCCCATGATAAACTCCTACGATGGGTCAATGGGAATTAGTCCAGTAGAAATTTGTAGTTCTTTTATTGCAAACTCTTCATTTTTGGCTAATTGTCTCCTTATTGATGTTTTGCTTTCATCCTGAGCTTCAATTTGTTTCTCCACCATGCAGCTGACATCAAGATTGTCCACTTTGCTCATCACTTTGGGGACTTGATAGTCTCGCTATTAGACATGTCCATGAGTCCGTCGATAGCCCTTGTCAAATTTGCAATTCTCCAAAGTTGTAGCACTTGTCACCATCACCGTTGTCATGCTTGAGGAATTTGATGTTAAGTGGAGAATGGAAGATGTAGATTCTTCCTTCGAGTTTCCACCATATTTATTCATATTAATAAAATGTGGCAACACCTTTTCCACAGCAAGTTAAGGAGCCACCTCTAATGATAATTGCAACTTCTTGGACATAATTCTTGTGATAACGCCAATACTTTTTGCTCCACCACTTGAGGAATTTGAAGTAGTAATTTTCAATCCAGCAGTTTTGTTGATGGCCATTTGATACTCCAATTTTGATAAAAGAAAGAGATTAGAGGTAGAGATAGTTCCACTAGGTGTGCTGAAATTTGCAAGCGCAAATTTCTTTGTCTAAAATAAATAAAATTACAAGATAAGAAAAATCTAAACAAATAAAATGAAATTGAAATCTATCAAATTGTGGATTTAATCTCTAATCTAATAATTTGATTCTTCTCTTCTAAATATAATCTTGAAATTTGATACATTCTGTTATGAATACCTTGAATATCATCGATTTTCTTAAATTTGATTTGAAATAACATCAATTCAAAAGTTTTACACCTAAATCACGAATCAAACACCAAAATTTAGTGAGCTTTGCGAAGAATGCCATGAATCTCCTTTAATTTGCTTAAGAGAATTGTTGAGTTTCTGTCACTTGTTGGAATTTGTGTTGTGTGTAGAATGAGTTTTAGTCACTCCTTTTATATAGATGTTTGATGGAAAAATTTTATGCATGGCAATGATGCGTGTAGGGCTAAACCCAAAAACCACCCCACGTGGCAATTGTCGTAACCAAAACCCGCCTCGCCTCCCATTTGGCCTAGAACCCGACTGGTCTAACCTATTTAACCCCAGTTTTTTTTTTTTTTTTTCCACTTGATTCACTCATTGCAATAGGAAATCTAACCAAAATTAGTTCATGGGATGTCAAACTTGGATAAAGATTCCGTGAAAAGAGTCCTAATTTTTTAAGTTTTAATTAATATTTATATGTATATATTAATATATATAATTATTTATTATTAAATGGGCCGGATTTAGTAAAACCCATAATCTGGGACCCAATTAGGTCCTGAATGTTTGGACCCCCATACCAGCCCTGAACCCGCCCCATTCGGGGCAGGTTTAGGGTGGGGCCCTGGATTACCTGGACCTATGCCTTGCCTAGAAAATTTCATATTGACTTGAACTTCTTTAATGATTATCTTTTCAATAAGGTAATATCAAATATTAAGAGATAATATTAAATATCTTTGATTTAATTGGTTTATAGAAATAAACACTTCATCTTTAACACATGTCAATATTTAATTTGAGCATAAATTAAATACTAGAGTATTAATTAAAATTAACTATTTATATTTTAGAATTAAATTTAATAAATTTCAAAATGAATAAGAAATTTTAAATTAATAATCAACATATTATTTTATACTTGTCATTCATCAATTGGGCAAAACTAATACGTCTACACCATAATTTGAGGGGCGTTAATCTTTTACTAGTGAAGGAATTTGTTTTTAACCTGAATTAAGTTTTTAATCTTATTTGTATCAAAATTTAGTCTTATTTGAAGTACGAGTTCGATATCATGTAAGACTTGAATTCTATTTGAACAATGAGACCAGGCATGTTTGAATTGAGGGTCCGTTCTTACATAGATAGTGCTGAACTCAATAACTAATTCAAAAGTTATCGTTCTTCTAACTACAACAAATTTTGATTACATATATGACTCAGACACTAAATAATACACCTAAGTTGTTAAGTTCTACCACAATCATTTGTAACAATATGAAAATTTTCAGACAAAATCAGTGCAACACTTATTCGTCCAGAATTAGTGATAAGAGAGAGAGGGAGAGAAAAAAAAAAAAAGGTATCTATCCTTAATTCCAATAAAGATAAAATGGAATTAAGATGAAATGTTCTGCATGTGGTTGGCCACAAATTAATTCAACGTCAATTGTACTAAACTAACCTCTCTGGAGTAGCATCCTTAAATTACTTCGAGGGAAAAAGAGATCTCCCAAACGCATTGCTAAAATTTATTTGTGCGTATATTTAAAAAAATAAATAAATTATCTGATGTTATTTTGGATGTGAATAAAGTATTAATAAAACATATCTCTAATACATATTTAGCATATTTAAAAATAAAAATTAAAAAATGAAAGATTTTTTTTTTAAAAAAAAAAACATGATCACGAACAATAATGTGCTCGGCATATTTCAAATTTAGTTGGGTCTTTTTCATACTTTTAAAATTTTAAGTGTTATGAATAAGAAACTAAAAATAAGTGGAAAATAATATTACTTCGTCAAAATTCGCTGTCTCAATTTTTCCTAATTGAGGTGGCCAAGGGATCTAATTTGGTAGATCCGTATTTCCCCACTGATATTACCGCTGGGAAAAATAATTGCTTTTACTAAAGTTAAAAGAATTAAACACAATAGTGGAAAACCAAAAAGTGAAAAATAAAAATGAAAATGAAAATGAAAATTCGAAGTCCTTGTCAACAAAAGTCAAATGAGATGACAATGGCATAAAGGGTAATTTTGTGGTGTTTTAAATGGCATTTGAATCCAGTACTCATTGTTCTCACTTTCACCATGTTTTAAAAATCGAACCAGACAGTCATACTGGTGATCGATGGCCAGTTCGGTCCGATTGAAATATAAAAATCAGTAGAGTTTAAAATCGATCAAAATCAATCAAGAATCGGTTGAACTGGTCAAAACCAAATCGACTCAACCGTTTCACTTGTTTTTGTTTTTTGAAAATTTTAAATTTTTTTAAGAAAAAAAAAAGTGAAGACAAAAAAGAAAAATTATTTTTTGAAAAAATATACTTAAAATTAAGTAAGTTGAATTTTTTTTCAAATTATATTCTTTTTATATCAATTAAAGATTTTATTTTTTATAATATTAAAATATTATATATATTTATAAAATTAAATATAATTATTATATTATTATAATATCATATCAATTAATTAATAATCAAATCAATTAAATTAATAATTAATAAGATTATCGATTAATTGTCGTATCTGATTTTGAAAACATTGCACTTTAGCATCAAATTATAAATTATAATCTATGGTCCCGAAGCGCTCGTTGCTGTCTCCGGCCCCACCACACTCCAGCTCCAAGTCCCAGGCGTTAGGCCATTATTCTTCTTCTATTTACTTTTGGGGCCCCTAAATTATTGAGGTATGCTAATAATTTTTGTCTTTTATTATTAAATGTCAATTTTGAACTGACATCAAATTTTAGTTAATGAAAATAAAAATTCAAAGTCCTTGTCAACATTCTTTTCCAATCAATCCTCACCTGCCCCCATATATCTTACATTTTAAATGAAACTCAAATTATTTATTCATTTTCTATGGGATTAAAATCAAATATAATCTTCAAGTTGGCATAAGTTGAGGGCTAATTATTCCATAAGACACTAAAAAAAGTGCTTGGAAATTGGAACTACCAGGATGGGAAATTTTATTTGAAATAAGCTCATAATAGATGTTTAAGATAAAATAAATTATAGAGCTAATATTCTCACATTAAATTATATAATCAAAACTGAAAAATTCCATTTCGGGGCCTCTTTACTTTTCATAAAAAAAATGTGTAAGATCTTAGAATATTATTTTTGAAAATTTATAAACTTCTTTCCAAAAATCTTAGAAAATATTTTTCATTTATTTTATAAAATATTTTAAAAAAATTAGAAATTTAATCAAACATCCTCCTAATTCAAACATTTAAATTCTGACACATTCAACGGCACTAATTCAATCATTCCACACTTTATATTATACAACATAGTAAATCTATGTGATTTCCAAGGATTCATTTGTCGGACACTATGGGTTTAAATTATTAAAATAAGCAACTGTGTTGCTCATATCATAAGTGGCTTTTTAAATAATTGATTCAAGAAAATTATTTTCAAGTCTACCCCCGCAACGCACAACGCAGTAGGACAACGACATTCACATCAGATATATACATACATATACATAAATATAAATATATATATTTTTTATTTTTATTTTTTTATTTTTACATGAGAAGCAGTAAGAGGGAGACTGGATGTTGACGTCCTCCTCTATTTTTTATTTTTATTTTCTCTCTTTCACTGGCGTATCTGATTTTCCAACATTTTTGTAGGAATATGCAATTTTCGAAATTTTTTATGTACGTAAAAATTTTGGGTTGGCGTGATGTTGACACCCATTATATTTTCTAATAGTAATTGTTGCTTTTCAAATATTAATTAATGTCTGAAAATGAAATGAGAAATGTCGTATGGCAAGAACCCAATCAAATATCAATACCGGTGGGGCTTGTTGATTTGGTGTAATATTCACTGTAAGCTTCAGTAATTTCAAACAATAGCATGGTTAATATGGAATATAACAGCAGCAGGCGAACCTGAGTTTTGATCTGACCCCACTATTGTTGCATCTATATGTTGCTATTGTAGACGCGCTCCTAAGGGTGCAAGTACTAAATCGCACACTTGCATTAGTTTTTTAGTTTCATTCTTATTCTGTTTTTTTTTTTTTTTCTGTTATTTCACTTTCACCCTCTTAAATAATATTAATAATTAGGGACAATATTTTCTTTTAATTTACATAATCCTATACATTAAACATGCATCAAATATTAGAGTAGATTATAGTTGCATTTAATTGTAAGATCAATATGTTATATCAAACAAACTATTATATTATTTAATCACCGTTTATCTCATTCTATTCAAATTTTCACTACTATTTATATTCTAAATCAAACTCGCACATGATGTTTGGCAATCTTAAGCCCATTCCAAACCCTATTTTTATTTTTATTTAGAAATAAAAATTAGAAATTATCACTTTTTCACTATTTTTTTAGAAAAAAGTACACATTTTCTTCTCAAAATTGTTTCTAAACTTATTCTATCATCTTACTATCAGATCAATTAAATTTAAATATTTGATTTGACATAAATACATACTATCATTTTAAAATTAATAAAGTAAGTATACTTTTAAACAATATATATATATATATATATATAAGTCAACCTATTTTTCAATCTTGCAACATATTCTAATCGTTACTTCCAACATTTCACTCAAATACATCTTAATTTTTATTTCTATTTCATAATTAATTTTTTGACTTTTAAAAATTGAAAATGCCTCTAAAAATAAAATCAAACGGACACTTAAAGCCCCTATGTTACTTCCACTCAACCAAATGACATTTGTTTGGGAGTTGCACATTGGCTTTAAAAGAAACCTTAAATAAGTGAATTTATTTATTTGTTTTGTTGGTCTGAATCGATTAAATAAATAACAAATCAGCACGTGAAAGTATCAATAATTGATTAAATACAATAAAAAATTTATGTTTGAAATATTGTATGTAATTATAAAACTGGATTGGGGCGCATGTTATTTATGAATTAAGAAGTGTTGTGTGTCCTTTCCTTTGTATAAATGTATGTACATATTTGTTCCATAAAAAAAGTATTTATTTTGGTACTAGCGTAATAAATTTTTAGTTGAGAGCATTTGGAATAATTGAGGTCACCAAAGTAAATACTGTGTTCCTAAGAATCTAAGATAAGTTCTTGTGGTGAAGGCACATTCAGAGGAGACTGAGACTATCAATGTGGAAGCTATTAACAAGACAAACAGAGGATACAAATAAATATTTAATGTTGGTTCTTATAGAGTTTGGCATGACGATAGCGGATCAGCGCAGCGCACCCATATTATTGTTCACCATTATGATTAAAGGAGCCGATATTTTTTATTGATTATTATTGACCATCAGATTGCTAATGTTTTTCCAGGAGTGGCTTTACTTTTAGCCAAGAAAACCAACTATCTGAAACCTCAAATTTTGGAGGTCTTTTCTATGTATTTTTCTCTATATTTTAGTCTTAAAAATAAAAATATAACGCCTATTTCATTTTATACATTATAGGCCTAAAAAAACTAAGTCTTTAATTTAGAAGCCTCATATATATATATATATATTATTTTTTAAAAAAATAAAATTAGGCCTACAGAAAAGTACAAGGCATTTAATTTGAAGGCCTTATTAGTTAAACTTACAATAAATAATTAATTAAAAATATAAATATAAATTTTATTATTTTTAATTCTCCTAAATCTCCACCGTCCTTTTAATTCTAATACTTTTTCTTATCAAAATCTTATCTTGTTAATTCTTTTTCAATACTAATCACTAAATAATATGACCATTAATTCTCTTTTACTACAAATCAAGGTTTTATTTCTTAAATTTATTTTTCTTTTCCTGAAATAAGTTTTTTAAAATTAAAACTAGTAAAATCTATTAATGTCTCAAGAAAGATAAAATGGGTTAGTCATGCTATCAATTGAAAAAGAATGGTAGATGAAATTAATAAAAGACGAAAAGTTTTTTTCTATAAAATATGAAATAATTACTAAAAAGACATGTATACTAAAATTTTAATTTTTTTTATGATATATTAAACACCTTATTTTTATATTTTGCCTTAAACCTCCAATTTTATTGGGACAAGACTGATTTTTCCTCGCCCATCTCGTGTGACTTAATAATTTTGGATGGTCTAAGGGTATTAATATCTCCACCCTTGGTTCTATTTCTAATTTTGTTTTTCTGCCACATCAGTAAAAGTTGCACCTTACAAAAATAGTACTCTCAATTACATTTTTCTTCTCTACTCTAAGATTATATTTTCATATTATTTTAATGTGTATTTAAGCTATTCTATGTTATTATATTTCTGTATTTATATTTTTATTAATTACATAATTAATTCCAGCTTTTTAAAAAATGTTTCAAAATAACAAAGAAAAAAAATTATTTTGTTAAGTAGCTTATTAAAGGGTACATACTTGAAGGGAGAAAACACACACAAATAAATTAATAAAATAGTATAATTTAATTATCATGATTTGGTAATGATTCCTTAAATCGTTATAGATGTTCTATCAAATTGGCTTGCAATTTCTAATGATTACCTCTGTTACGTATCCCAAGATTTTGGATGAATGATTCATATTCAGGTAAATGGCCATGACTCATGAGAGGTTGTATCCTTGGTGGGCACGTTGTAATGTGAGATCTCAAGAGTATATATATCTAGCTCATCCTAAACAATTATATTATGCATTATGATGCATTGCATGTTGTCATTATTTCACCAAATATTTTTGTATCCCACATATGCAAAGAACCGTGAATAATTATAAAACGAGTGGAGCACCCCAAAAGTTTCGCCCCGCATCCTTTTTAAATGTCTCTTGAGCGTCAGCAAAATATCTAGTTTTTGGTCCTTGAGGTTATGCATTGATTTTACAAACATTGCCTGCCCAAGACGGATACTTACCTTCTGTAAGATAATATCCCATGTCGTAATTGTAACCATTTATAGTATAATGAATTGTTGAAGCTCCTTCTAACAAACTATCATCAAATATTGGTGAACGGCCCAGCACATTTATGCTGTTGTATGTACTTGGAAGGCCAAAACATGCACATCATGTCCATAAGTTGTATGAAATCACAGCTTCAAGAATGATTGTTGGAGTTCTGTGATCTCCTCGAGCAAACATGCACACTTGCAGTCAATGCTACCACTCGTCATACCTGAAAAACGACGCATTCCTCCCACAGTAAGTAGGGGTTGAAGGTCGTCACCATTTGGTCTTCTCAAGTATTGAGGCCTAAAAACTTGAATCACCCTTTGAGCAGACTTTCTTACGCATTTGATTGCAGTGTTTTCTCTTATTTGCAGAGTCATCTATAGCATCTGCTACTACTCCTTAGGCTAGCGTATAAATCGCCGCGTCGCGCTTTTGTAGTGACTAGTGATGATAATTAGATGGACCTACCAATAGAACCTTCAATCATCGTGAAGTAAGTATCGTGATTTCCAAGAGCATTCACCATGCAAAGGAATACAAGTCTTCCCATTTTGAACCTTCTTCGAAATTAGATTTCAATGTGTATTGATTACCGGAGAAGTAGTTATTAAACAAATGAGTATGTCCTTCATGACCCATCAATAGAGGTTTCTCCTACAATAGATCCCTGTCATGGCCTGGTGGATGAAGAGCTTTGTTCGTGTTGTTGGACGATGGAAGATGAGTGGCTAGCATTTTGTTTTTAGAATCAGAAGTGTATGTAACCAACCCCTCAATCATTTTTGGGTGAAAATAAAAAAGAACAAAAAAATCCCTTATAAATATAAAATAGACAGCGCTCCCACTTATACTTTTAAAAAAATAGTAAATTTTCTATTAAAAAAAAAGGCAGCAAATTAACCCCATCCCATCTTGCAGTGTAATTCACGCGCAACCGGTGCAATTAATTTTATGATTTTTGCTATTCAACTATCAACCCTTGATTTATTTTTTTTCTTTTTGTCATTTTCCAACGGCTAGTTTATAATGACTAATTTGTAACTCCTAGTTCATAATGGCTAGTTTCTAATGGCTAATCTTTTCCAATGGCTAATTTATGTAAATAAATATATATATATATATATATATATAACTTTGATGAAAGGTTCCATATATAAAATCCCAAATAGCATTATGGTGGAAATGATCATACTCAATATATTCAAGAATCTCACAATATATTGAGACATAGATATTGGCCAACCTCTTGTATAAAATGACATGGTGAGATGATTGAAAAATTTATATGGTTTAAATAATTCTTTTTCTTTTTCTTTTTCTTTTTGGTCTCTAGATTGATGTTCAATTATTATAGCTTGTAAAATTATCTACACAACAATCCTATTCTTTTTCATAGCACCGAAATGAATAATTGCGTAGGTTCAGTGGAATACAGAAAACACTTGGACCTTTAAAAATTACTACCTAACCTGATTATATTCAATTCATCAATTTATATTTAAGTTGTTCCACCAACACACACTAGTTATAGTAGTTCGGAAAATGGGTAGTATTAAAAATAATATAATTTGTTGCTTCTCTAGACACAATATATTATAGGATTAGTTGGTTGTCATTTAAATAATATTTTTTAGGTTCGTTCACATGGTTTAAGCATATTATCATACTTTGGATGGAAATTTTCCAGGGATCACTGGGTCTGAAAATGTTGGACCATGATTTTTCACATTTTCAGAGATGTCCAATATCAGATAATGGTCTTTGTATGCAATGCATCTTATTAAAAAATCCAGGCTAATATCTAACTCAAAATCTTCAAATGAATAAACTAGCATATTGATCAACATCATATACTATACGCATACATGCAAAAGCTGCAATTTCTCAAGGGCCCAGTACTCAACTAAGGTACACTATGTAACTATTGAATTGCAGAATGAACCATTTGATGTATATTTCTGGAGTTGAATTAGAGGCAACAGAAATAATCCAATTCAACCAGAGTGCATCGTAGTGGTTGAGCTACAAGTTGCAAAAGCCTTTTAAAAGTTGCTCCATTTGTAGCATAATTGTTCGGAGATGAGTAAAAGCAATGCATCTTAATACAAGATTTGGACATTGCCAATGCCATATGGCTGTAATTCATAGTGCCTGGAGTTTGGCAGCTGGGGGAAGCATGTTTAATTATGAAGCTATGAGACAATTGCTATTGTCCATCGAGGGTTCCAAGTGCCTCCTTTAGAAGTCTCTGAGCTTCTTCTCTTCTCCTGATCACCAGTTATAGAACAAGAAAGTCACGCAATAGAAAGCACATTTCAATTTTACTGGCGAACATGATGCAAAAATGTAGCACAAATAAAACTATTCTTGCTACAGTTGTGCTGCTTGCCACGCTATATCTTGATAAAGAATTATTATAGAAAAGGTATAATCCATTGTTCAGCTTTAACACAACTGAAGACCAAAGAATCTAAAGAGTACAGGTCGGGAACAACTTTTAATGCCAAACAAATGTTGAAAATATATGCAGAAAACATTGTGCCCAGAGAGATCTGTGGAATGCCTGCCAGAAGAGGAGTGCAAGATGCTTCATTATGAGAATTGAGCATCCAATGCAATGAATGTACATGTGTTTGCAAATTCAGTCCATTTTCTCAATGAAAATTGCAGGCATTTATTACAGAAAGTTTGTGTTTCTGACTCAAAATCAATACAAGAGATGTACATGGAAGGAAAAAAAAATACCTCAACTAGAACAAAACAAATTTTCCCCATCTAGGCAATCCAAATGTTAAAAGGTTGGATCTTTTCTTAGGACTCTCAACCATACTCCATAAGTAAACATTGAAAGTCACATGAACTATAAATCTCATGCACGAACCAACATATTGATTTCAAGGCAAAGGCAGCATACCTCTTTATGTCCTCCACAGCTTGCTTGCGCCGTTGTATCTGGAGTTCTAGGATATGGATCAGAGTTGCTCTAGCCTTAGAAAAAACAAAAGTGCAACATGAGAAAGCAGAAGCCAAAAAGCCTAATTCTAATTCTTCCAAAAACTGTTGACAAAAGTTTCATGTTACTCAAGATACTTTGCCTGGTGTGGACGCAGAGAATTCAGAAGGTGATGTAAGTTCTTGAAAATAAGAGAAATGTCTTCTACTCTCCTAGCATATTGAGATGGCCGCTCCACAAGAACATCAGCAAGTTCCAACAAATGTAGTTGCAATTCTCGGTTAAGTGACTTCAGCTCTTTCCTGAAATCTGAAAGAAAAGAATCTAATGACATGCCAGGACAACATTCTTTCACCTACTTAAGAAGGAAAAAAACAAACATTTGCCTAAAGGTACCAAATAGTGTTTACTATATTACATGGTAATCAACATGAAAGAGTTCCCCTGGAACCAAAACCAAGATATATGAAGTTGGAAAAAAATGCTTTTCACAAATAATATAGAGAAACACATACATGGTTTAATTACTGACCTGAAAATTTTAGTGTCCTGGTTTTACGTCTGAAACTTTATGCTTTATTCAAATTTTCATTTATAACAAATAGCAAATCCGATTATGTTTGTACCCCTATTCACAAGAGTATACAGGAAGGTAGAATCTACTCCAATCACAATTAGACACTGCACCCACAATACGAGGTTTAGACAAAATGCCAGGACGCTAACACTAAAACAAGACTAAATTCTCTAATTCATCTGTATGGTTTGAAATACCCTAGACCTAAATTAAGTGAATGCATATATACTATTTATGCTTAACTTCTACAGTTCATTTTCAATTCTTTTTCCCTCTTCCACTTCAATGATGGTTGTACTGGCTTGGTAGTGAAGGTAATTGTTTGGGTGCTATATGGATTCCCAAGCTTTGGGTTAAAACCTCTGGAGATTTGAAATGGTGTTGTCTGAAATGGGACAACAGTGCTTCTTTCAGGAAAATATGCTTAAGCAATAAATTTGAGAGTAAGACTATTAAGCTGCCCCAGCATTCCGTCTATTCACATAATGCATTCAAATCTATATGAAACAGTGTTATTTTTGGTTGCTCATGTTCTCACAATCTAACTACGATTCTCCTTGCTACCATTCAATAATTTATGTCTAGCTCAGACCAAAAGTAAATCAACAAAAAGGATAAGCATAGAAACAAAACTTCACATAACAAGCAAATAGCAATTGCTAATTGATAGTACAAAAACAGAAGACTGGAATAACATGTCGGTGGGATCAAGGTCTTTGACAATGGTATATGTCTCACCATAATAAAAATATTGGAGTTAATGCATCATTTTTATTTTCATGAAAGTGCTTCAAATATGTTTTGCTAATTACTAATTACTCACTTTTTTTAACTACTTATTTTAGTCTCATAAGAAACTAGCTATAAAGCCATGGTACTATTTGATACAAGCTCGTACTCAAACTATAACACCTCAATATGGGTCATAGCAAAAAAGAAACATCATGCAAAACTTGAAGCCACATGATTAATTGACATATAATTGGTTTCAATATCAAGTTCAACATTCATGTGGTATAGCATATAAACTTTGAAGCAACACGTCTAAAATATACCAATATTTGGCCCTTTTGGGTACAGCTGACGAACACCCTGCTCTTCTAGACCTGGTAGGACATCATCAGTCTACAAGATAGGTTAAAACACAAGGTTAGAACAGATAGAGAACCTTTCATCCTGCTCTTTTGTCGTGAATAGGTAATAACATGCTACAACCTGTAGTATAAAACAATTCAGGCAAGTATGACATATGGCATTCGCATTAAAATGCAGATGGTGAGTGTTCTCTGTGCCTTCAACATGCATATAAATTATTGACTGCAGTTGTTTCTTTTTCAGAAGGATATAGTAGGAAATTCTTTGCAATCAAGTGAAACACAATCCTTGGTAATGCTATCAATCATTAAGTTTTAACAAGTACATCAAGGTTGAGGAGAACACATATAGTGGTCTATAAGTCTATAGTAGAACATCCTCGAGCATTCCAGGCCCAATAAACTATATTGCTATTAAACACCACCACCACCACCCAAAAAAAAAAACCCAAAAAAAGCTTTATTGGCATTACATTTAGATGAGGGCTGTCTTTATATTCTTAGTAGAAGAAACAGGGTATAAAAGATGATCATGGCACACATTAAAAGATTTCAGAAATGTGCCAATCACACTTTGTACCGTGATCCGATCTATGATTCTACTGGGAATAGATTTTATATATCACTAAGCAGAAATACTGCATAAAATTCCATAAATGAATATTTTCCCCATTCCCGACAAGATTTAGACCCAAATACATATAACCTGGAAGCATACTAATTATCAGCAGGAGAGCTTATTAAGTTCCCAATAAACAGGCATCAGGTGAAAAGAAAAGATATTCTTAATGAAAATCTAGAAGGCTTCTTGGCTAAACATGGTAAAATGGTGGTCAAGAGGAACTATACCATCAGATGCTATTTTACTGATACAGATTTTCAGCATAACACAACAATGGATGCATGCAGTGCTTATTGACACCTAGAAACATCAAATTGATGATCATCCTCACTAAGTGGTGAAGGAATAAGGGCAGATGGGTCCCCTCAATGGCAACCCCATGCTCAATAATATTTATTTCAAGCTTACAAAGTACAATAGCAATGCAGTTCATGACTCTGTTGAGAGAGAGTACATCTCAGGACACATCTAGCAAATCATTATCCTGTTGACAGATCTAATCTCAAAGCTACAAGATACTTCTGTAGCCATCCCGATGTTGTCAATCATTTGATGGATCAAAGGCATCTTAGTAAAGTGCTATCAGTTCCTCCAATAGGGATTTTACAAAAATTAACTACTGAGAGACACAGTAAATCTGGACCGGACACAAGCCACAATTGATTGCTAACCATTAAGTTTAGAAGGAATGTGTCACTCCAAGAATGCTTGCATGTTTACTTAATTTTGACGCGGATATTTACTGTGATTAATAGACTTAATCATCTGCAATTTCCTCTTACAATTTTAATGGACGTCATTCAAAAGATCGATTCCTGAGCCAAGTTGATTCCCATTTTCTCAGAAAAGTTTCACATAGATTCGTAAAAATGATCCTAGAAGCTTATTATAAAGACTAAATTTAGAATTCTTGGGGTAATAAACAGCATATATGACGCAACAAAATTTACACTTTGCAGAAACACGAGCTGCTCCATACCGAAATGGAGAAATTCTAGCCCTGTCCGAGTTTTTCCACCCCCAAAACTATCACATGGCAAATCATGTAACTGGTATTCAACTAATCACTAATCAAAAGTGGTATTGCACTTTTCATATTATTAGAGACGAACTTCCCAAACTAAATCGGGAAATCGGCGGGGGGG
>JACGDI010005691.1:467499-490200 GCA_014898725.1 Jacaranda copaia
GCCCCACAAAAATTGTTCCATCCACCTTATGAAAAAGACTGTTGAAAAGATTAAAATTTTGGTTGGGGGAGGGGGAGGGCGGGAGGTTGTTCCGTCGAATTTCTGACCCAAAAAGAAAGTCAGTAATTCCACTGCAAAAATTTCCAGAATTTCTGACCCAAAAAATTCGTGAGAACTAATTTATTTAGCACACGCCTTCAAAAATTCCACAGAAATGAATCCTCTGAATATAATAATTCCTCGTTGTTGTCAGGCCAATATTCAACGTTGGGCAAAGATGGTACCAAAAAATCATCAAATTCCGGAAATAACCCGAAGTCCGGGACGTTATTCTCCGCGCCCAGGGTCAAAAACTGGTCCAGAAAGGCATTATCCAGTGGTATTTCGGCAAAATCAGAGTCCACCTGGGCCGCCCCATCCGACACAGACGAACAAGGTGATTCCACCTGCTGCAGCAACTCAGAAGACGACGGCGAATCGGATTGTGAATCCAAATTGTCGATCCGACCCGACGTCCCTACGGCGCGTGGACCCGAGGCCAAAGCTGAGGCCGAGTGCGCAAATCGGGCCGCCGCTCCCTGGATCTCCGCCGGCGTCATGGACCTACCGTTGGCTATCTCCGGTGGATTATCGGGGAAATTGAACTTGGCGCTCCTGCCTCGGAGGCAGAAGAGGGCGGCGTCGAATGCACGCGCAGCCTTCTCGGCGGTGTCGTAGGAGCCGAGCCAAATCCTCTCCCTACTATTGGGAAGCCTGATTTCGGAGACGTATTTGCCCCACTTGCGCTTCCTCACACCCTTATACTTAGAAGAAGAGGAAGAATTTTCAGAAACCCTCTGCAAAGTGGAGGCGGAGGATTTTGGCTGCTCCTTTTGGTTAACTGATGATTTCACCATATCAAGTAATATTCACCTGAAAACTTTTTTTTTGTCTTTTAATTTTATTAATTTCTTTTGTGGGCTATATGGTTTCTTTTTTGTGTGGGGAATGCTTTAGTAGGAGAGATGGGGAGAAATGGCGGCTTGGTCGCGTATATATATGGGGGGAAGAGGAGTGAAGAGTGGAACAGGTGGGTCAACACTGCGGAGGGCGTGTTGATGGAAAAAAGGACGGACACGTGGGGAAAAATATGGACATAGAATAATTATGTAGTCCAATCAATGCAGTTACCCTGTTTGGTGGTACGCGTTGGTGTAAGCTGATAAAACACCTCGTGGGGGAATTAGCGTTCCTCGTGCACAATTTGGGATGGGTCGAGGAAGGACCACTTATCCACCCTTTGCCTTTGCTGCTCATCTATTTCCACTTTTATGTAGTCATGATTACATGTGTAATATTTTTGCTTTATGCTTTTATGAAAAAAACAAAACAAACAAACAAACATAATAATAATAATAATAATAATAATAATAATAACACATGAGCACAGACGATCACACAAGAACAAGAGAAATTAAATTACAAAACTTGGATATAAAAAATTAACACGATTCGTTTAAAGATATTTACAATTAGAGCAGGATAAAGAAAAAAATTTCACTGAAAAAATATACAAATCGATATCTTTTTTTTATAAAATCTTAATTCATTTATATTCTTATCAAATTTATTGGATCAAATGATCCCACAACTACTATCAACACATATATTCATTTTTTATTCAATTCAAATTTAACTAGAAATTTATCAAATCGAATCGTAATCCAAATCAATCAAATTCAAATTACATTAATATATACATTAATGTGATAATTGTGATGTGATAGCGGAAAAATTGTAACATGGAGAGTGATATGGAAAAAGAGGGAAATGCACATATTTGCCTCTATCACTAGAAAGCAACTTTTCATGCTATGGAGTGCGCACTCGATTTCACGGGTTGGATCCAATTAGAAATTAAATTTGACCATAATTTATTTTTTTAATTGTTAATGGATAACATGTGATTCCATCCTAAGGGCCATCTAAGGTAAACAACAAGTTTATATTAGCATCATAATATAAACACAGTCAATCATATAACTTCAAAATACTTCTTTTTTTACTGATTTTGTGTATTGTTATTCTAATTTTTGATCTTACTAACTCAAGTATTGAAAAATTTTGTAGGGAAACCTTAATGGCATTAATCTTATTTTAGTTTCAAATTAGATCCCAACTTTGAGCCACTAATAAAGGGAGGATTTAGGGTGGACCACTAATAAACTGATTTTGATTTAAACTTTTTGGACAACTCCACTTTAAAGAGAAAATTTAAATTTCTTTCTCATACTATAATCACTTAATTAGACATGCATACGCAATGTATTGATTGGTATATCGAAAGTTATGTCCATCCTGTATTAAATATATAGAATTTGATTTGCATAGCATATTCTGGATATCACTTCAACAGACTTACTATATGATATGGGTATTAACTGCAAGCCCAACGAGAACATTGGCCCAAGTACCAAGCCTAAACAAACCAAGTCTAGGGCCCAAGCAAATTCACTTGCGTCAAAGTTTTTGGAGTACATATTTACCTCTGTGGTCGAATCCTCTCGACCAAGTGAGGTCAGGACACACAAACTATGAGGAGGCTGTAGGAGCATTAATAGTAGCATCTGCCACCCATCATATTTGTATTAAATGCAACCAAACCATCATATTGTCCGCATTTACTCGCATTGACAGCGCATCACCTCCACATTAATGGCAGTAAGAGCACTCCTTATCACCAACTAGTCAAAGACTTGACACTCAACTAGGTCCAAAAGACCTAGAATGTCCTATCCAAGGAAGAGAAAATCTAACCTGTGTTGGAACAAAGATTGTCTTTTCCACCTCTTGCCAAGTACTATAAATACCTTTTCCTCAGAGATTAAGGTACAAATTACAATACATTCTAAGATTGTACTCTTTCAAATTATCCCCTGGTCGAATATTGACTTAAAAATTGGAGGGTCTTAGCTAAAGACACTGTCAACTAGCCCAATGTTTGTTCACTGTTACAAGATTTGACTTGCACCACATATCCATTTTTCTTGTCAATTTTAACCCTTAGGTTGAAGTCAAGGAACCTATCTCACCAAAGTACCATATCATCATTTGGTACTATCTGTGCGACATTGAATCTACAATTGAAAATTGGTGAACAGTAGGCAAATCACTTTTGAGAGGCAGAGTGATTGTAGAACATTGCCACTACCACTCCCAATCGAGGCCACAACCTTAGCCGGATGAACAAGCTGAGGGCCTGAGCTCTCAGTTGGAGCAAGTGGTCACTTTGACCATCCCTCAGCTCATACAAATGATTAGTGACCAAATATCAGCACAGTTGTCTATTGCTTTACTGAGGTGCAATAACCAACCCGTGGTTACAACTAGCGCCACTCTATACCCCTTTCACCACAAAGAAAGAGCCTCACTTGAGGACAAAATAAGAAATGAAACATGTCACAATTTGAGCATACAGGATGTTAGCCCTAATTATTTTTTGTGAGACAAAAATTGTTATGAACCTTAAGAAGAAGTAACAGATTCAGTCAAACATCTTGCTCGACCCAATTAAGCCCAACAGCACGAGAGGGTTAAGCACAACAAACCTTAGCCAAGTAAAGACCTATCTCGAGCATATCAAGATAAATGGGAGGAGGTGTCACATTAAGTTCAATAGCGAAACAAACGATTGGAAGAAATCTTAAGAAGAAACACTAAGAGAATCCAACTCGACAATGCCCCTAGGCTCCAATGAAAAAGGAAATCTCCATTTATTCAGGAGATAATTGAGGAAGACATATGATACAAAAATCTTAACTGGATTGCCTAGGTATGATAGATCAACCGACCCAAATGAGCACCTACTATTGTTTGAGCACATGATACAACTCCATGGCCATGCTAAAATATTGGTCACCACCTTCTAGGAAGTGACAATCAAGTGATTTGTTAAGTTGGAACCTACATCTATCTTCCCCTATGACCAGCTCTGTAATCAATTTCTCCATTAATTTGCCAGTAGAAGAAAAATAAAGCTTCTTCATACTCATTTCCATACTGTAAAATAGAACGAATGAGAGTCTCTTAGGGATTTCTTTGCCAGGTTTAATACTGAGGTGTTAAATATTGATAACTCAATGATTAAATTTTTTATCAATGTGTTGTTCCTTGAATTGAAGCATAAAGAGTGTGCCAATGCTTTAGTTAGAGAGAGACCACAAACAATGGAAGAGCTCTTTGACCTCATAGAAAGATATGACTCAAGAGGATATGAATAAGATGAAATATAAAGTAGGAGAATAATAAAAAGAAAGAAAAGAAGAAGGACGATAGACGTCATAAGGATAGAGACCGATCCCTAATTAAGAGGCTTCATAATTATTTCCCACTAAACACTCCCAGAAAAGAGGTCATGTTCACAATCCAAAATGACAACCTCCTCAAAAGTCCAAGAAAACTCAATAAAACACTAGCCATGGAAAACTCCAAGAAGTATTGTTATTTTCATAAGCAAAAATGCCACAACATGAATGGTTACTTTAACCTTCAGGATGAAATTGAACAACTCATTTGACAAGGCCACTTGAAAAAATATATTGATGAGAAAGCCAAACAACCAATGATCCAACCTGACCTAACTCTCCATAGAAAATGGTCGATTAATCAAAGGAAAGAAGATAAGGAAAAAAGAAAGGTCGAAGAGGAATGCCCGCCCCCTTTGAGAGGCATGATTGATACCATTGTAGAAGGGCCAACTGAGGGGACTCTACATTAGCAAGGATACAACTACAACAATAGCTCAAATTAGCCAAGTCAACGCCAACCAAGATAGTCTTTTAGTTTTCCACTAGTGCAAACCCAAACGCTTTATCAGATTTTGACCTTTTTTATTTAAGAGATCGGGGAGTAGAGAGTAAATTTGATTGCCCACTTATGGTAACTATTGGGATTGCAAACTTTGAAGTAAGAAAGATCCTGGTCGATAATGGTAGCTATGCTAACATAATCTTATCGACATTAGAAAGAATGAAGTTGGGAAAGCAGAAGTTTGAACCAATCCGCACCCTACTAGTCAGATTTGGTGGATCAAAGATCATACCAATTAGATTTATTGACTTGTCCACATCATTTGGGAAAGTGCCTAAAAGGTGCATGCTCATGGTCAACTACTTGGCTATTGATGCACCTTTTGCTTATAAGCCATAATCAGAAGACCAGCACTTAAATCAAGATTTCAGAGCAGTAAATTCAACCTATCATATAAATGTCAAATCAAGAATATAATATTTTACCCTAATCGACCTCAGATCGTTCACAGTCACTTTAGATATGATCTCACTATAATAGGTGCTCATAAATAGCCTACTCCTCAACCAAGGATGCCAGTCGGCCTCCCTAGATGGCCATACCTTATCAACCAAAGGTGCAAAAGACTAGTCTTGTCTACATTTGGACTAGAAGGCCCAACCCCTTCATCAACCTCTATCTTCCCTCTGACAACATCTATTCCCTCAAGCATACTAGATAAACCCGACCCACTACTTGATGACTCATTTGACCTACTACTCTCACTAGTCGAAGCATTCAACAATCGAGTCGCCTCAGAGTAAGTAATTTTAGCTTTACCCTCCTCAACAACACTAACCATTTATATGAACTAAAATAGGCAAATGGAGAGTGGAACAAATGAACCGAGAAAAAGGACTTACTTACACGAGATAAACATAGAAAAGAAATATAGAATGCTGGAACTCGACTCGAATTGTCTGGAACTCAACCTCTTAACAATATGTTAAAAGTAGTAAATAGGCTATTAAAATAATTATTTATAGGCCAGAATTAGTATACCAACTAGTTAAATTGATTGGCCACAAGCTAATTAATGTGTAACCGCCGATCATCAATGCATAAATGTGAACGTAACCACCCAAAAATGGTTCTTGCCTACAAAAACCCCGATTGAGATTGAAAAATAATTCCTACCTCCAAAATCTTTGTTGATAGCCAAAAAACTCAAAATAGTAAAGCATGCTACTCTTTACTCCGACTTACACTGGTTCCCCTAGGCTACGGGGTGGTGGGGACTTATGATATGGGTATAAATTGCAAGCCCAAAAAGAACATTAGCCTAAGTACCAAGCCTAAACAAACTAAGTCTTGGGCCTAAGCAAGTTCACCTATGTTGAAGTAATTGGAGTACAAATTGACCTCTAGGATAGAATCCTCTCGACTAGGTGAGGTTGGGACACGTGGAATGTGAAGAGGCCAACTAGCCACAGAGCATTAATATCAACATCCGCCAACCATTGTATCCGCGTTAAATGTAATCAAGTCACCCTCATGTCTGCATTTAATAGCCCTGATAGCACATCACCTCTGCATTAATAGCAGTAAGGGCGCTCCTTATCACTGACCGATCACAGACTTAACACTAAGCTAGGTTGAAAAGACATAGAATGCCCTTATCCAAGGAAAAAGAGATCTAACCCATGTTAGGGCAAATACTGTCTTTTCCACCTCTCACCAAGCACTATAAATACCATTTCTTCAAAGATTAAGGTATGAATTATAATGCAGTTTAAGTTTTTACTCTGCCAAATTATCCTCTAGTTAAATACTAACTTAAATATCGGAGGGTTTTAGCCAATGACCTCTTGACTAGCCTGACATTTGTTCACTAGTTGTAGGATTTGACTCACACCACATATCCATCTTTCTGGTTGATTTGAACCCTCAAGTTGTAGTCGAAGAGCCTATCTCACCAACGTACCATGCCATCACTATCTTATGATTCTTATCAAAACAACTAGACAACATGTTGCTTCAATTGCAGATTATTTGGTCAACTCAACTAAATCTATGTTTTCTTACCTACAATACAAACTAAGGCTATGTTTGTTTTCCCAAAATGTAATCAAACATACAAAAGTTTTTCCTTCAAAATGTCAAATTAAATTTTCCAAAATACTCTTTTCTATCTTTCATTATCCCCAAAACTTTTTCATTTTTCAATATATACATACATATATTATATATACACATTATACATATTTTATTATTATTCTAATAATAAAAAAATCACTCATTTTCATTTTCACTCCAAAAACCCAACAAAAGGCATTGATTTAATTGCAACAGTAGAATCACTCTCCTCCCAAAATATAAACAAACATACCAAATTTTTTCAAAATAATTTTCTTATTATTCTCAAAATATAAACAACATGCATCACATTCTCCAATACAAATTTCACATTCCTGAACCCCACTCCCAAAACTCATTCTCCTAAAATATATAATCCAAAATACATAATTCATTTCCAAAAATTTTCTAAAATATATTTAGAGATTTGTTGGAGTTCTAAATTAAAAAAAAAAAAAATTACTCATTTACCACAAAAATTGTTACACTTGAAAGATAGTTCTCGGGGATATCCTCCGATATAAGGTCCTGTGGCGATCACATTTTATTAATGGCCCATTATTAAATCAGAATAATGATTACGGTGGGTTTTTGACTAAATATGTTTAGGACCAGTCAAGATTTCACTAGAGCAGAAAATTAAGAACGTAATAAATATAGTTTAATAGTTTTATCCCTGTTTTATATTATTATTATACCTCATTTTTTAGCAAGTAAAGATCTCCAGTTGATCTTAGTGTGAGAGCTGCTCTCTGATGCAATGCACTAAAACAGAACATGTCACTAGCATGGACCATTCTCTATTTATTTATATAATCAAAAAAGTGATAATCACCAGACCCAACAAATTCAGACCCTGAAAGATGATGTTTAAAGATATGGTTTTTTAACTTTTTAGCAAACCTTGCAAGCTTTAGAGAACTCGTTAACTACACCTGATTTAAATAACAATGGAAGTGTTTGGATATATTTTTTTGTTTGATTTTATTATATGTTTATTGTGTGTTTTGGCAGAATGAATATTGAAAAAATTGCGGGAGAATATGAAATGAAGATTGGGGACTGTGATTGGTTTTTTATTATATTTTGAAAAATAGTTAAAAAATGAGTTTGAAGAGTTTTGACATGTTTAGTTATGTTTTGAATGAGACATTTTGTACTATTGATATCAAATCAATGCTTTGTGTTGGTGTATGGGGCTAAAATTTGATATTAATGGATTTTTTTATTTGTAAGGATAATAATAAAAAATATTGTGTATATTTATATATGTAGTGAATTGATATAATTATGTTGTAAGTTTGTATTGATTGATTAAATGATTAAGTGGGTTGTATTATACTATTTTATGGATTTGTTTGTATGTTGATTTTTTTTATTTATTAATAATAATATTAATACTAATAATAATATTATTATAATTACTATTATTATTATGATTATCATTATTACTATTATTATTACGATTATTATTAATATTATTACTATTATTATTAGTATGATTACTAATATTATTAGGCCTTGTTTGCTTGGCTTGTTTAGGTGTGATACATATCTAATCAAGTCCCGTTTAATGTTTGTTTCAATTAATAAAAGTTCTTGATAAATCCTAGGCCCAACATTATTTATTGTTACTTTGAAAAATGGATCGAAGGGAGTAATGCTTAATTAATTTTGATAAGAATTACAAGGATATAATAAGGCCTATTTTTGATCTTATTTTCAATTAAACCATGTTCCTAAGAATGGGGAAGAATGAAAAAATTATGAAAAACTTATTAAAAAGTATAAATGATGTAATAATAAATTTATATATATTATATTTTAATTTATTTATAGACTAATCATACCAACCAAATATAAAATTAAAATATTATATCATAATGAGCTTAAAATGTATTCATTTATTTAGATATCACTTCTAATCATATTATTTTAAACAGATGATCCCTTATTATTAAATTTTATATATGTCACATATAAGAGAGGAGTCAGAAAGAGAAGTGGGGGAGGAGACAAAAGGCTCACAGTAAGAAATGGGCGATGGGACGCCAAAGTTTTGGAGAATGCAAAATTAAGTGGGCTTTTGATTAATGAATGAGAAAATAAAGGGCTTTTTGAACATTTACTGTGCAAAAAAATGAAAGAAAAAGGTTGTCATTTTTGGGAACGTTCTCTTGAAACAAGCTTGTTTTAAGAGAGTATTTCCTAACAAAGCCATTTTTTTTCTTTTTTGGCCAATTATTCACTCATAAACATATATTTGAGGTTCAAATATTTTACATTGGATTTTGTTCCAGCACCCAGCATTAGTCTTGGTGTATACTCTTCTCTCTCTCTCTCTCTCTCTCATATAGAATGTAAATTCATTGCAACCAAATTAGAATGAGTTCACAAGGGGACAACCCCTATTACAAAACACCGAAGTGGGAATTTCATTCATATTACAATCACCAACTTTATCAAAAAGATTTTGCCTTAGAATTCATTTACAATTATAATTCACTATGAAAAGATAAAAAGGTAGTTACAAATTAGCAAATAATAATGTAAAAAACGTCATTATTATATATTAGATGATAAAGAAAATTATTTTATATCTTCGTGACGTTAAAAAAATAATCAATTTGGTTATGTTTTCAAATCTATTTTAACAAAACATCAAAATAATATTTTATAAACTCACACTTATAATTAACTTTCTACTTTTTTATTTTATTAAAAAATAAAAATACCTAAAAGGCAAAATAAATCTAACTCTAAGCCATGGTAAAAAGAATGAAAGAAAGAAATTGAGAGCTCTCACACTACAACCAACCAAATTAAATTGAATAATAGAAGAATTAATTATGTCAACGCGCTATTTTGCAGTTGAAAGCGCGGCTGGCATGAGCCGCCTATTACTTACAGAGCCGTACGTTCCATGTTTAGGACTCCACGAAAACAACGTTGGACCAAATTAATGGCAATAATTCAAATATAAGCAGTTTTTTCTTTCTTTCTTTCTTTCTTTTTTTCTTATTTAAATTATGATTGGCAGTTAATACGTTTGACTGCATGTTGAAAGGAGGAAGAAAAAGCACACGTGCACGCGCTTTGGTCCTTTGGACTCTGCATTGCTATCTGCTGCTGCAGCTGCTATTAACTTGAAAAATCCACCAACGCAGAAACTAACACTGCTTGACTTATTACATATATTTATAGGATTAAATGCAATTACCACCCCCTAATCTTTTTTCTTTTAGCAAGTAACCCTCAATTTTTTTATTCTTTGACAATAACACCCATTTATCTAACTTTCATTTAATTCTTCATTAAATAAAAATATAAATTTGTCTTTATACTTTAATTCTACAATCAAAAAACAAAATAATATATATATATATGTGTGTGTGTGTGCATCCAAACCCTTTCGTCTTTTTTCTTTTAGCAGACAACCCCTAAACGTTTTAACATTTAGCAATCACACCCCCTTAATCCAAATTTTATCCATTTTCCTGTTAAAAAATGATTGAATGATCAAAATATCCTTTCTAACATTACTGGCTTATTGCATCAACTTCACTTTTTAGCCACTATGCCTCCACCTTAGCCAAATGTGTGTTGCAATGCCACCAAAAGACACCATTATTTTCATCTTATTTATAGTATGCCATCGTAATATTGCCAGTAACTTGGAAGTGGAATCTTATTGAACTTTGAAATTTATGTTTGAGTAACAAAGAGATTTTACTAATAATGAAAATTACTTTACATATGTGATAATTGTAAATATAATCTAATTTTATGTTATAAAAAAATAACAAGAAAAAAAAATTATTTAGTGCACAAGAATAACCAAACTCTACCAACAAACATCACTCAAGTTAATAAAAATTACAACAACTATATCTAATTAGACGGTTATGGCCACTCTAAACATAAAGAAGACTATGGCTCTAACATGATTGAAAATTATTAGGCCAACGAATTTAGTCTTACATCACTAATTTGAAGAGTTTATTTAATTAAAAAGTAACAGTCTTATACTTGAAAGCACATTCTAAGTCTAAAACCTATTATCAAGTGGAAAAATAAATAAAGTATGAATAAAATAAAAGCTTGGTTTGCAAAAAGATGTTAACGAATTACAGTCTCTTTCAAATCAGTGTACATTGCAAAACAAGTTTTTATATCATCTTCATGTTCAAGTGGATGCATATATATATATATATAATTTTATTTTTGAATTGTGGAATTAAAATGCAAAGATAAATTTATCTTTTTATTTAACAAAAAATTAAACAAAAGTTAAATGAATAGGTGTTATTGTAAAAGAATAAAAAATTTAAGAGTTGCCTGAAAGATTAGGGGATGTAATTGCGTTTAACCCTACATTTATATCTGTTGTCTTTTCACCGTGGTAAGCTGTTTTCTTACACATAATTATACAAATGTCTGCGGCCCTTGCGTCATGCATGAGATCCCCACAAACAAGTTTCTAATAACAACCACTCTCCCAGAAAAAACCTTTTGATATTCAAGTTTTTTATGCTATTTATGTTCCCTTTTTCTTACACATAATTTTGCTTCGTTTTCTTTTTTGATTTTTCTTTTTCAAATAAACTTTTCTGGACTCTGATTAAAAAAGAAATCGTTGAAATTAATTTTGTCTTATGATTCTAGCTAAGACATTGATTTCTTAAGAAGAGAAATTTTAATTCATTTCCAAATCTTGAATTTATGTGCTGATTGTTAGTGCATGCAGTTGACTCAGAAACTTTCATTTGCTCTCCCTTAATTATATGCATATTACATTTTGCCTCCTCGGGCTGTGAAAACATAGACTTCGCTCCGTACAACGAAGAAATTTTAATGCGCTTTCCAATCTTATCCTTCTTTTTAAAATATTGGAATGTTTGGATTGTAATACAAAACAAGTAGCAATTAAGCTAATTATAAATAGCGTGATTGAATTTTATACTAAAGCAATAATATTTATTCAATAATTAGTTTACTTAATTATAATCAATAGTTTTGTCGTAAAAGTTCAATCAAGAAACTCGACCAAATTATCTTACAGTAATTTTTAAAAGAAATATATTTTCTCGTATAGGAGTCTTAGTGATTAGATGGGGTACAATTATTTATCAAAATACTGGGAAAAAAAATAGAGTATTAATAATAATGTAAAAATTGCCAATAATAGCATCTATTCAGTGGCAATAATTTTATGGTGTCACTAATGATATATTTTAAGTGAAATATTTTCTTTCTTTTGTCACTCTAGAGCTTAATAGTGAAAAAAAATACTGTTTTAAGTTATATCTTTATTGACAATTAGTGGCATCTCTATGATTACAATTTATTAATAATAAAAAATTATGACTATAATTTTTGATAAAATTTTTATTTTCACTAAATTGTTACCACATGTGTGTTACTAATTATCGATGGTGACAACTTAAATACTATTCCTATCACTATTTTATTTGTAAAAATCATTATAATGACAAAATAAAATCTTTTGTCACTTAATATATATATATATAATTATAATTTTTATATCGCCACTTATTATTTGGTCAATAATTTATCTTTTTCTTTTGATGAAAATCAAATACCAGAACATCAAAAAAGTTGATAATCTATTTATACTTCTTAAGATTTAAAACCATTCATTTCACACAATTAATTATTCTTTAAAACAATGGTTTTGCTTACACCAACTTTATGGATATATATTAATTCCTTAATAACTAATTTTAGAATTAGAAATGACAGTTTTCTTTGGCATAGGAATCCAAGTATGTGGCCATTTATAGCTGGTTTAATTTAAATTAATTGTTTTATATTAATAAGTTTAAGCAACGATTTCAAAATTCCAGTATTTTGCTAAATATATTGCAAAGATAAAGTTGGAAAAAATAGTTATATCTTATTAATTTTACATTAATTTGTACACTTTGAGGACAGAACTCAAGTATATGTCAACATAGTCGTCGGGCCATAAGTCAAAATTGATCCCCAAAAACAAAAACGAAAAACGGGTCCAACAATTGGGATCCAAATCTTTGTTTCTATTTTTAATTTCGGCTGTCCATTCTAGGACTTGGAAGTTGGAAGTGGGAACTCGCTTTTCTCGTTCCCCCCCGCCCCTCCTCCGCCGCCCTCTTTTTCCAGTCAAACATGGTTTAGGCTTCCGCGGTTTTGATTTTTCCCCACAATTTTATGCAGTTAGGTAAGCTACCGACATTAATGATGCTTCTCCTTACTTTCACCCTTTTAATTTTGACAGAACTGAAATTTCCAGTTGAATAAATGACAACAGTTTTGAGAAGGTGTTTCGATTATAGGTATAAATGAGTTAAGTCGAATCAAGTTGTGTTGAGACTGAATATAATAAATTTAAGTTTAATTCGTTGAATAGATAAATATTCGGGTTAGCCTTCTCAAGCTTTATCGAGCCGAGCTCGATAAGGCTTGTTACAAGTTAGTAGAAAAACTTGATTCATAAAAAAGTTCGAATAACTCGAATTCGTATAAGTTTGGATTAATTCGAACTCATTTAAGACTCAAAATAAAGTCTATAATTATAAACTTTTTAAAAAAATTTATTATTTTTTTAAAAATAACAAACAAATTATTATTATTATTATTATTATTATTATTATTATTATTATTATTATTATTATTATTATTATTATTTACTTATCTCTATGAACTTTATTATATATAACTATATATACAAAATACAAAAAAACTTATTTAGACTCGCGAGTTTTTCGAACCGAATATTATTGAGCTCAGCTTGGCTCATTTAACTGACGAGCTCAAACTGTTCGCGAATTGTCTCGTCTCATTTACATTCCTAGTTTTGAGTGAGTTTACAAATTTTTTAAAATATTTATAGCAATTTTGAGAGTTCATAAAATACTTCTAAGTTTTAAGTTTTTAAAATAAGATTTAGAATCTTATAGCTTCTTTTTTTAAAAAGTAAGGAATATAATTGCAACTTATTTTTAAAATTTTAAAACGTCCCTCCGATTTTAACTATATTAATTATAAAATTATCATTACTAAGATCTTGTAAGTTTCAAAATCTTATTTTATCCAAATATTTTAAAATTTTATTTTGTAAATAAGATGTAACATCTTATAAATTTAAAAACATCTTATATGATGTAAAGCTTGAAATATTTTTTAAATAAGTTTAGCCAAACTCCTCTAAATTTTGAACATAATTACAAGCTTAAATGTCACTTATAATTTATTCCAAGTAACCTTCGACTAAATACTCTTAGACTAATTGCAAGAGTTGCCTCTCAACATACATGAGTACAAAATAAAACCTTTTGTCCAAGTTAAATTTGGGAACCCAAACAATCATGTGATAGATGTGATTAAGAGAGGGTTGAGATAAGTTAATAGATTCCTTAAACTATCTTCTAAGAATCAAAATATAAATTATTTTTTGAAGAGCTTCTGAAAAGTTATAAGTGTTTGGTAAATAGAACCGTTATATTATTAATTAAGCCACTTTTAGCGCTATAAATTTATTATAAATCACATATTCGATAAGTTAATAGATTCCTCAAATTATCTTACAAGAACCAAAATATAAAATATTTTTTAAGGAGCTTCTAAGAAGTTAAAAGTATTTGGTAAATGAAACAGTTAATTAGATTATTAATTAAGCCACCTTTAGTACTATAACTTTATTATAAATCACATATTTTTTAACTATGTGATATTTCATATTGGTATAAGTTTTTTACTATGAATAGTCCTTCCCAAATATTTTAAAATGTGTTTCACAGTTATCTAGTACAATGATTTAAGTCTTAACTGACATCTACCCATAGTTAAAGCATACGATGCATACTCATGAGCTCTTTCACCTGAAGTATTTTAGGACAACACTCCAGAAAAATGAAGAATTCAACATGGCAATTCATTCAACATTCACTCAAATCTTAAGATTTGATAACTTCATTTTACATGATCTAGATGCTTGTTAACGCCCTCGTATAGGCTTTTTCATGTCATATGTCTTTGATTTTTAGTAATAGGACACCATTGGATTGTGAGACATTGATCTCTTTTTGAACCTTCTCAACATCTATTTGTCATTTCACAAATTAATTTGATGACTTGCAATGGATATAAGTGTATCCTATTTGACTTAAGCACGATTAAGAAAGAGAAGGTTCGATCATAATCGATACCTTCTTTTTGAGTGTAAAGATTCACCATTTATTAGTCTTATATTGAAGATCTGTATATATCTTTCGTTCACTCATATCAATCTTGTTATTATTCAATATCTATATCTTGTAGAGTTTATTTTCAGTTGAAACATTAGATTCATGAGATTCAACCACTAGAATTTCTCAAAGATATTTGACCATCCTCCCTCAATGAAGAAGCTTTACATTTCCAATGGTTACATTAGGTACGCCATGTGTAGTAGTGTCATCTATTTTTTCAGTTAAACCGGATCGTTGACGAGAAATATATTATCATACTATCATTTCTTCTAATACAAGTCTGCTTTCCTCTTTTTGGTAATTATTAGATCTTCTCCAAATACTTGGTACTATTTACTTATAAAACGTTTTATGTTTCTTTGAACTATAAAGTTAACCATCTCTTGTTCTTTTAGGATAACCTATGAACAAGAATACCTCTACTTTTATTCTAATTTGTCAGGATCATTCCTTATTACATGTGCTAAACATTCCCAAATTCAAAGCTTCTTGTTATTAGGCTTTCACGCACAAATGTTTTCTATCTAATATGGCATGTTTTGATCATGATTATACCTCAGGTATCTTCAGCTTGATTATAATTTATGTATGAGTTGTTAATTGATTTAATCATATCATCCTTATATTTGTATGTGTGAAGTTTAAGGTTCAAATATTAATAAATTTTTGGGTTGAGTAATTAATTAATTGGCCCAATGGCATTATCCTCACGCTTACATGTATGAAGTTTGAGGTTTGAACCATTGTGAGCATGTATGTGCAAATAATAACAACCAAGTGGCCAATTGACCTAGTAATATCGCTCTTGTATGTACAAATATAAGGTTTGAGATTTTGAATCCTAACGAACTCTTAGTATATATATGTATATGTATATATAAATAAATTTATATCTTGAATATTTGATACATAAAAATGAACCTACAAATACAATCGCATAAAAAAAAAGGTATAAAAAAATTGGAAATGACACAAATGGGGTCATATAAAGACCTTCGGTGATTTTAGAAATAATACATTTGGTTTGTTAAAACTAGCTTACCCATCTTTCATCGTATCTATCACTGTTCAATTAAATGAGTAATATTTTTCATATTTATATATGTAATTTAAAATTTAAATTTGATTGAATTTCAAATGCACATATAGGAGTGTAAGTAGGTAAATCGTTTTTTTTTTTCAGAAAAAGCAAAAAGGAAAAAGTAACACTATGTTCTTTTATGTTTTGGGCATTTTGTAAAAAAAAAATTGGAGGAATGAATTTTTGGGAGAAAATTTAGAACATGTGTCAAGTGTTTCTTTTGTTTTGGAAAAATATGGAAAATGATTGAGAATGAATTGTTTGTTTCTTTATGTTTTGGGAGGAGACAAACTTTACTGTAAATATCAAATTATCTGTTTTTTTATTCAGTTTGTAGGGTGAAAATAATTTTTTTTATGTATTATATATATGTATAGTTGGCTGATGTGTGTGTGTATATATTTGTAATGGTTGAAATATGAGTGTAATTAATTTAATTGGTTATTTATTTTGAAATTTATATTTTCATAAATTTAACATTAGTAAATGATGTATTATTTGGAAAAAAATATACATTAATAAATATTAATTATTCATGAAATCATAATAATATCTTAATTATAAAAAAAATTGTTTATATCCTAATTGTTAATATCGATTTATAAAAAATTGAATTACTGTACAATTGTAATCTAATTGTTGTTTACTAATTAAAATATAATTATTTAACTATTTCTTACTTACGATTTATTTATAAATAAAACTTAGTTATTTATTTAAATAAAATAAATTTTTAATAACTTATATATAAGACTTAATAATGATTCATCAAATTAAAAAAAATTACATTATATGAAATTACATCATCTTAAATTATTTATTAAATAAATAAACATAATATTTAATTATACATAAACAATGAAACATAATTAATATAAATAACAAATTGTTTAAATAAATTAATTTAATAAGTTATTTAATTACTTGAACTTATTATTTAATTAATACATTATCTAGTAAATATATACTTAGTAATAATCAAATAATTTTACATAAATTTAATTAATTCTCTCATCAATTACTTTAAGCATATCAATATTAATTTATTAAACTTAATAAATTATCAAATAAATATCACCCTATAATCAATTTTTTTATTATAATTTTGAATAAATATAAAGATTAATATTTAATAAAGAATATTTAGATAATTTATTTATTTATTATATTAAATTAAAACATCTTAAGTTTTTTATTAAATGAGCAATTGTAATATTTTATTAATACATTAAATATTAAATATAACTAATTCATTTAATATGTATTCAATAAATGAATTATTTAGTAATAACATAAATAATAATTAATTAAATTTAATTCATATTTTTGATAATTAGTTTAATTAAATTTGTAAACATAAGTTTTAAAAAAACTAGTAAAATTTTAATATTTTTATATATGTAAATATATACACATATATTATATATGAATGAGTAAAATAAGAAAATAATAAATGAATAAGTGATGTGATAGGTAGAGTGAGAAAATGATGGGATAAATGTGGTTTTTTGGATGTAGGATTTTTTGAATAAATTGTGAGGAATTTTTTGGAAATAAAATTTAAGTATTTGGGAAGAAAATTTAGGGAAAATGCCTACTGAAATTTTTTTGGAAAAATATAGAAGAATATAGCGTAAAATTCTTCCACCCCACTTGGAAATGATGCATATGGATTTGATACGTGAATGTCTAATGAAGCCCAATTACCATTGTCGTACGAATCGCAAGATGGGCATCTCCCAACCCAATAGCTTGTAGGTGCTGTGCGACGTAAATTAAATGTATGGCGCATTAACCAGTGGTAGCTCCATCCAAATGCTTCTAGAACCCTCTTATCTTCCTCATAAAACCCGCCCCGTCGCAGAACATTCTAGGGTTTTATTATCCTCTTTTCGATTTTAACAAGCAAACCATCGCCCTACCGTTCTACTCCATACTCCTTTTTGCATTTTGCAATAAATTTTTCGTACTTGAGGTATTTCCTGCTTTTTCTGCTTTGTAATCTTCTGCTATTTTTCTGTTTCTTGATTCTCTTAATTTGATGCATTTTTCTTTTTTTAGAAGTCTTCAGGTTTTTGAGCTTGGGGGCAAGAAATGGCGGCTACACAGCTGACATACGCGGCATCATCAATTTCAGCGAAAGGGTTTGCGTCATTTGAGGGGCTGAGGGCTTCGAGTGCAGTAAAGGTTTCATCCGTTTCACCTCTGAAGCAGAATGGGCTCTTACTCAGGTCATTCCATGGCCTTGTTGTCAAGGCTGCTACAACTGTTGCACCTAAGGTACAATCCATTACAGTTAATACGGTAATTTATGCAACACTTAAACCTTTTATGATGTACTGTTATTTTTGTTTTTGTGTTCTGTTCCAATTCAGTTTAAAGCTACTGTTGGTTATTTCTAGTATTTTGTTTTGAATTTGGTATCGTACTATGCCAGTGATTGCTGCAACTATTTCAAGTGTCTAAATGAATTCTAGTAACTCACAATTAGATTATGTTTTCGTATTCTGATAGATGTTATGGACTCTTTTGCTCAATAGGATGGATTTTTGTTGCAACTAATATATTTGAGAAAATGAACTTGTGTTGTACTGTTGACCGATTGAGGAACTTTTTTTGTCTCCCTGGTTGAAATGTTGCATTTGCCTGGCTCATTTTCTACCATTGGACTTCTATTCATTTTCCTTTATGTCTTACTGCATCTAGTGCCACAGTTGGACCTTGGATTTTAGCCAGGAAAGAGAAGGAAAAGTAAAATGTCTAAAACATGAAGTTCAAAAGTTACATCATGGGACAATCTTTTTGTTTAGTGTTTTTCTCTCCAAAATCCAAGATCCAAAATTGGAACTTGTGTTAAATACACATTCCATTTATGGATAGGGTAGGTCCTTTTGAAACCAGCATTCACAAATTCAATTATGACCATTGCCAAACATTTTTTGAGTTTATTGTTTCCAGTTTAGTTTGAACTAGTGACATTGAGTTCATATGCTTCTATAATGAAGAGGCTCGCGCTTGATTTGTGGTGCATCAATATGATTATTCTATTTGCTCATCTCATGCATCTTCAACCTTCCAGTACACTTCTTTGAAGCCATTGGGTGATCGAGTGTTGGTGAAAATTAAGACAGCAGAGGAGAAGACTTCAGGTGGTATCTTATTACCGTCAACAGCACAATCAAAACCTCAAGGGGGTGAGGTGGTTGCTGTTGGAGAGGGTCGTACGATTGGGAAGAACAAGGTGGACACTAGTGTGAAGGTAACATCTGATTTACAAGGCATTTTCATTTCATGTTTATGGTGGAGACTAGCTATGACTTACCGGCTGGTACCTGTGTATATAGACTGGTGTCCAAGTGGTGTACTCAAAGTATGCTGGGACAGAGGTGGAATTCGATGGATCAAATCATATCATTTTGAAGGAGGATGATATTGTTGGTATCCTTGAGACTGATGATGTGAAAGATATGAAGCCTTTGAATGACAGAGTACTCATAAAGGTTGGTTATTATCCAGCCATCTGTCTCTGTTTTTAGTCCATATTTGTTCTTGACCTATTGATATCTAGGCTTGTGAAAATTTCATTTAATTATACTTCAAAAGATCATCCGTTGATGATAGATTGCAAGAACCAGTTCTTTCTTTTTAGTTTATTATATATCTGAAAGGTGCCCACAAACTGATCTTGATGTTGAATGAGCTAACAATATACTTCCTAGAATTGATGACCATCGATTCAGTAGGCAGTGGAAGTAGGAACATATTTCTTTGTTATTTTCTGGACATAAAGTCGAACATACCCTTCTTTTTCGGTGCTATGTAAGTGGTATCTTGCGGGGCAACTATTCTTTTCAGGTTGCTGAGGCTGAAGAAAAAACTGCTGGTGGTCTGTACCTGACAGATGCAGGCAAGGAGAAGCCTTCAATTGGCACAGTAAGATATATTTTTTGAATCTTTCTGGATTAAAAAGAGTTTCTTTTTGTCAATGATTTTGAGATTCTTCCATTCAAGCCCCTCTTTTCCCAATGCTTTATATCTGTGTTATTTAGTTGGTTAATTTGGTAGTTACGAGGCTGAACAAATCTATCTCCTCAATGGTTGCTCATCTTGGACTATAGGTTGTTGCTGTTGGGCCTGGTCCCCTTGACGACGAGGGCAATAGGAAGCCGTTGTCAGTTGCTACAGGAAATACAGTTTTGTACTCAAAATATGCTGGCAATGAGTTCAGGGGTGCCGATGGCTCAGATTACATAGCACTACGTGGGTCTGATGTGATGGCTATCCTTTCGTAATCGGTTTGAGTTCACCCTTTTTGTTTGGCACCTTAAAATCTGGATAAGGTTACGAACGAACACATTCTTGTAATTTAGACGTCTCTTCTTTGCAGCTGCGGCAATGTAGTCCCCTAGTATTATTATTTTCAGATTCCTGTCGTAAGAATTTTGATAGTTTCTTCAAGAGCTGATTGCGCCAGACTTTACGGATTTCCAAGTAGATTGAAAAACTTTCTTTCCTGTATTTCTTCTGAAATTCATGAGTATGATGTGTTTGAGAATGTATTCACTGTGGATCACAATAAGCTGTGCCTAATAATGAATTGTGGCGACTAATTTATGAAAATATGGTAAAAAGAAAAAAAAAATTTAAATTATTGTGGTCTGAAAAAAGTTGTAAAACTATGGTAAAATTCACGCCTTAAAAAAGCTACAGTACAAGAAGTGTAGATTTTTTTGAATAAATTAAAAATTTTTTTTCGAAATTCGCTAGGGGCGTGGCTTGGAGCCACACTTCTTGCATGCGAATTTTTTTTTTTAAATTTTGCCAAAGATGCGTGTCTTATTAATTTTTTTTTATTAAAAATGCAAGAGGCGTTGCTTTCTTACATGAATTTTTTTAATAAAAATATATTAATTTTTCATTTTTCTTCTATTGTTGTAAGAAAGATGTTTGTAGCATTATAACTGACATTAGTTCTAATTTTTTTATTTCGTAATTATTTTTATATTTAAAATTTAAAGTAATTAATTTTTTTAAATATTTAAAATGAGTCAAAAATAAGTATAAATTTTGAATTTTTTTGTACAAATATATCATCTTATAACATGCAAGTGTTTCAATTAATGTGATGTATTAACTCATGAAGGGATACTTGTAATGTTAGTATATTGGTTAAAATTGGCATGTAAAATCATAGTAGATGATTTTATATATTAATACATTCTTGAAGAATTATCATACATTATAATCATAAATGATGATTGTAATATGAAGAATTATTATACATTCTTGAAGAATTATGTATGGATTTTACTTTTCAAGTATATTAGTGAAATGGAACATAAATTAAAACTGTTTAAAATTCTAGAGATTTTCAACTAAATTTATTATTTATAAAGTTTGATACAAATAAAGGAACAATATAGAATATAAAATATAATTACAAAGTTGAAAAAATTAAGAATGTCGGGCTTGAGCTTTAGCTTTGGCTTGGGCTTGACAGCGGGCTTGTTGTCTCGCATGTGCTTATGGCCAATTCATTTCATTTTGGATACGAGTAGTGCGATCCCTTCTTGCAACACATCTTTCTCTACGGGCTAGATTATGGACTATCTCAAAATTAGACTCATCCCAATAATCTTCGCCCTATATTGGCTCAAAGCTCCCTTGATATGTTGCCAAGTAATATTTAATATTGTAATATGGCTTGACAAATGCTGCAGCATTTAACCCAAAATGCTGACATGCACTCATCATATGGGAGCATGGAATACCAAGTTCAGCCCATTTTCCACATGAGCACTCACGTCTCCTAAGTTTGACAGTTTGGACATGATTTCCCTGACCTATGTGCATGCGCATTATGATTGAAGCTGATTGTTGAGCATAGTCAAACTTTTGAATAATGTGCTCAATAGAATGGTGTTGCCAATTGAACTATATATTATATGCATAATCAGCTCATTGTTGTTTGTTCATCATGCCATGAGCTTTAGTCGTTCGATCAAGAAACAGTTTAACACGATGAGAGAATGTCTGTTGAACAATAGTAGTAATCGGCAATTGACGAGCACCATTTAGTACCCTATTGAAACACTCAAACATGTTCGTAGTCAGAATACTACAACGCCATCCTCCATCATGATTGAATGTCCATTGAGCTCTGTCAATGTTCTGCAAATATGAATAGGTATTCTCATTAGTTTCTCTTATTTTTTCCATATGCCTATCAAAATTTAAATTTAGACTGTAGCGCCAGCTTTTCAACATAAATCCTTCAATTGAACATTTCGGAAATATTTATTGAAGTTGGAGCAGACATACCTTAGACAGAATCGATGTACTCGACGAGGAGGCATGAAATCAGGTATGCATTCAACAGCAGCTAAGAGGCCATGGTGATGATCAGAAATCAAACACAAGCCTTCCGTCCCTCTGACAATGTGTTTGGACAACATTTTCAGAAACCAC
>JACGDI010005691.1:495372-541089 GCA_014898725.1 Jacaranda copaia
TAAATAATATATTATATTACATATATTTTTATTTTTTTCCCTTTTTTCTTTTTTTATTATAATACATATATACTATATATTATCATAATATATACAACATATTATATTTTATATATTATATATAAATTAATATATTTATAATACAATTAGCAAATGTAATTAATCTATAAAATGTGATACATATTATTTATACCACATATATTTTTTTAAAAATTTCATCTAATATAGATTAACTTCATTATTATGAACCTCAAATTTTTCTAACTTAATATAAATATTATTAATAATTAATATCAAAATATTACCATTTTAATTACTTGATAACCACTAATATAAAAATTAATATTTCATAACACGCTTTTATTTTCTTTCTAGTTTTGCATGAACTATTAATCAGAAAGAAAATGCCCCAAATATCAACTAATGCTACTATCATGTCTATCAATCTTAAATTATTTAAACTAAATGTTAAAATTAACATCGAATTCACAACATCATGTCAAACTTAATAATAAATAAATTAAATTAAAAAACTTCTAAAGTTTGAAAACTAACTTGATATTGATGAGTCAGAAATTCCTCATCTAAAATAAGACTTCTATTCAAATTGTAAAAAATTAAAAAAAAAAAAAAGCAAAATAGTATTTTAACAACAAAGGAATAAGAAACACTAAATAATCAAATATAAAAAATTATAATTTGAAATAACATGAATTGAATTTTATCTCAAATTATTTGAAATGCAATATCTTCTTCTGTATTTTTCTTTTCTATTCTTTTTTTTTTCTCAAATTTTTCTTCTCTGTTTCAGTACCAACACTCTCTCACTTTTTCAAATTTTAGAAGCTAAATATTGAAAGCGAAAAACTAAAGAAAAGAATGGGAAAGTTATATAGTGGCGTGGGTTTTCTCAATTAGATGAGATTTAAAAAATAAAAAATAAAAATAAAAATGCCAAGAGGTGTGGCACAAAAGCAACGCCTTTTGGAATTTAAAAAAATAAAAATAGAACTCATGCCACGCCTCTTGCATTTTTAATTAAAAAAAAAATCCAAAGAGGCGTGGCTGAAAGCTAGCCTCTTTGGCGAAATAAAAAAAAAAAAAGCGGAAGAGATTTTAGCATGCAAGAGGCGTGGCTCTTACACTGTAGCTTTGTTTAAGGCGTGGAAACCCACGCCTTACCATAGTTTTACAATAATTTTCAAACCATGGTAGTTTTAAATTTTTTTTTTCTATTTACTGTATTTTGACAATTTGGCCAATTGTGGCTGGCAGCCCTTCAACACCGAACAAGAATTATAAAGACCTCTACAAGGTTAAGTGAAGGTTAAGTAAGGGCGGATAATGAATTGAATTTTAATTTGAATTTGGTTTGAATTTTAAAATTTTTATTTGATTAAAGTATTCAATGGATAAGATTCGATTATAAGTCGAAACAAGTGAATCGAAAATAGAATTAAGCAATTTGATCTGTCAAAAATGTGAACTCAAATTTTAATATTTTTTATTGAATTAATATTTTTATATATAATATTAATAAAAAATTTTAAAATAAAATTTATATGTCATATTGACATAATATTTATATTATGTTATTAATATTGAGTTCTAGTATTAATAAAGTCTTTAGCTTCAAAAAAGGATTGGATATTTATGAAATATTAAATATAATAATGTATAATGGTTTATTTATACATTAATATAATGTGAAGTAAGGGTTTAGTGTTCACTTATTTAATTTTTGAATTAATATATATTAAAAATTATTAAAAATTTAAATATAATATAAATTTATTTTATAAATATAATATTATTATACAATTTAAAAAATATATTAAATTGGGTTAGATTTTTTTATCGAATTTGAACTTTCATTCAATTCAAATGTAGATATGATGCTGATCATAAAGATTTTATGGGATATTTAATCAAATTTAAATAGAAAATTTGATAATAAAATTTGAATTTAATTGGATTAGCTATATTCAAATTCGGCGTGTTGGCATCTTTGGTGGACAGGCCTAGGCTAAGTACTAGAGATGATCCGTTCACCTGATTTACATTGGAAAAAGAGAGAGTTCCACAGTAAGGTTTGCCCTTTGTCATTGCTTATTTTCGTTGTTGGTGGGATTTAATTTTAAAAAGTTTATAGCGGAAATTCCACAAAAAAATTGAAAATAGTACAAGTTAAAATGGCGAAGTTAGCGTCAGTCTAATTACCACAAAAACGTTATCAACCACTATAAATTTTGCAGATATGATCGTTTAAATTTTGCAGGAAAAAAAAATATTAATGATAATAGGGTCTTGTTTACTTAGCATGATGGAATGTAAGAGGATATGATAAAATCTATGATGATTGTAAGGACTGTGGTTATTTTATAATTACTATATTATATTTATTTTGTATGATAAAATATAGGATGATAAAAGATAGATAAATTTATAATTTACTTGTCTAGATAAAAGAAATAGAATAAATTAAGGATTTGGATTAAATCAGCCACATTCAAATCCAACTTCATATCCTATATGATCTTTGTTCTTTTATATATATATATATATATATATAGAATATTACAAATGACGAAAAATATTACAGATGACGAAATTTATCTATTTAATAAGTCAATATCATCATATTCTCAATTCAAGTAAATTAAACTACAAATTATATAATCAAATTCACATAACATGCACAATGACGTCCATTTGAGTCAAATACATTATTCTATTATCAAATCGAGTAAATTACACTACAAATTATATAATCAAATGTACATAATGTCCACAACGACACTCATTCAAGTCGAACACAAAACTTTCTACATAATAAGAGAGATTGATGCCACTGGACTATAGAATCTTTGTTAGTTAGTACAATATTTAAGTCCAATGAATATCCAAAATTCAATAAAAAAAAATTCGATCCGATTTAATTGTTTTCTTCTTCTTTCTATTTTTTTGCCTTTTGTATTGTATAAAAAATTATATTTATAAATTAAATTTACGTCATATTTGAATTTTTAACAACTTTTTATTATATATTAGTTCAAAAGTTAAATATCTGAATATTAAACTCATATTTTACATTATATTAATGTATATATGAACTATTATATATTATTATATTTGATATTTTATCATTATTTTTTTTATTTTTTAGGCTAAAAACTTAATATTAATAACATAATATAGACATTAATATAGATATTAAGTCAATATAATATATAAATTTTATTTTAAAAATTTTATTAATATTATATATAAGAGTATTAATTTTAAAAAAATATTAAAGTTCCAATTTGGGTCGTTAACCGATTAGATTGTTTGATTTTGCGTTCGATTCACTTATTTCAGATTGTATATATTTATAATGGGATTTGATTCATCGAATATTTTAATTGAATACAAATTTTAAAATTTGAATCAAATTCGAATTAAAATATGATCAATTGATTGCCCTAGGACAAATTGTACATTGACAAGAACACCCTCAATTAAAAATTTATTTATTATTATATTAAACATAGAGAAATTATTATTTTTTTTAAACTTCCATTCAATTGCAATTGCAAATTTTCGGAAGCTTCAAATATGATTTGTGAAATCCCAAAATTTCAATCCATGGCCAAAAACACATAAATCATGTCTCAATCTGTGTCATTGGCCTTCTTGCCCGTCGACTGCCAACATCGCTACCCTCTACCCACCGCTCGTTTTCTTCACTGTCACCTATGTTTGCCGGCGGCTAGCCTCTTCCCACCATCTTCTTTTTTCTTTCTTCCACTTTATCTTTTGTTTTCCCTCTTCTATTCCTTGTTCTCTTGCCTCCCCTTCTTCCTTTTTTCATTTTTTCCTCTTTTCACTGCCAACCTTTTTCAAGTGGCGCCTATTTCTTTTTCTTTCCCCCCTTTTCTTTCTTCTTCTTCTCTGGCTCGCCAGCCTTCCCTTCTTCCATTTCTCCTCTTTTCTAGCGCCACCATTTGCTAGCAACAATATCTGTCCACCATTGTTTCTACCGCTCCTCGTTCATAGATAATTCTATAAGGAACAGTCGAAAGGGTTTTGGCTTGATCTATAAAAGTGGTGAAAGCATAGTGCTGAGGATATGATTTAATTTGGGGTGGACTAAGGGTGTTCCTGTAATTTGAGAGACAAGTTTAGGGGTAATTGTGACATCCCATATCTTCATCCAATATTTGTGCCAAATTTGATAGATCAATCACACCTTCAGTCAAGAATTCCACATCCATCCATAGTGGTGGGCTGGCCCAAAATTACTGGGCTTAAATGTAGCAAAGTAAACAGGCGATAAAATTGGATTATGCTCTTCATTTGGGATAATCCAGCAATGTACACAAGCCCTAAGTAATAATATTGAACTTGTTGCTTTTTATCTTGTCATCCCGACAAATGCTAATTTTCTTGTCTTTTGATAATGTTTTCTTATTATCATGGAGAACAAATTAGGGAATAAATGGGTTAGAGTGTCTCTTGAAGAGGAAGAGGAAGAGGAAGGAGGAGTTATCTTAGAGGAGTCAGAGGAGGCCGAAGAAGCTGGGTAGCTACGATTTTGTATAGTAGGTCATCTGTTAACTTCCAAACATGTTAACGTTATGGCATTCAAGAATACTATGGCCTCAGTCTATCAACCGGTGAAAGGTATATGTGTTAAAGAGTTGAATCAGGATAAGTATTTATTCCAGTTATTTCATGAGATTGACATGCATAGAATCTTAACTGGCGGACCATGGACCTCAACAACTTCTAATTTTGAAACAAGTGATGCTTGGAGAACAACCTCAAAATGATCCACTCAATCACATAAATATCTGGGTTCAAGTGTATGACCTGCCTGTGGGATTCTTGACCAAAAGATCTGCAAAAGCATAGGAGATTATATTGGATTGTACATAGAGTTTGATCAGAGTAATTTTGGTGGAATCTGGAAACTTTTCCTACGGATCTGGGTGATGTTGGATGTGGAAATGCCAATAAAAAAAAAAACGGAAATAAAAAAACAAGGTGGTGCTTGGTGTTGGGTTAACTTCAAATATGAAAGTCTACCAATTTTTTGTTTCTTTTGTGGAATTATCAGACATTCAGAAAAGTTTTGTATCAAAGTATATGATAGTGGTCGCTCCTCTATTGAATATCCCTATGGCACTTGGTTAAGAGCTCAATTCCGAAGGCCTCAAGCGGAACGCTGGCTTAGATATAATGTGCCACTGGAATAACAATCGAAAAATGGAGATAGCGATTACCGAGGAGCCACAGAAGGAAAGGGAGGATATATGGCGTGTAATGCAGAAGTGATATGGCGTGGAAGGATTTCCAACAATTTTAATGGTCATGTAAGTATTAACTTCCAAACTATAGAGAATGAATGTGGCTAGGATGTTAGGCATGGGACATTGGATCCTAAAAAATGTCATATGGAAAAAGGGCCCCTTCAATGTGGGCTGGCGGGAATTTGCCAGGCCTAAACCTCCTTGACTGTGCGCTAACTTATTTTGGGCCAAAAAACATGCAATTAGTGAGTATTGGTCCCTAACCAATGCGTGTTTTAAGTTCGAATTGTTGTGGGCTTGGGAACCCACAGACAATTCAAGTACTTAAAGACTTAGTTAAGTTCAAGAAGCCCAGCTTTGTATTTGTCGTGGAAACAATGGTGAATAAGAAATAAATGGAGAACGTGAGAATTGAAATTGGCTTTGAAAGTTTGATAGTAGTTGACAACATTAGAAATAAGGATGGTTTGGCAATGTTTTGGGGCAATCAAGAGATGGGTAGGTGCTCAGTTATTCTAGTAATCCTATTGATGTGGAAACCAAATTAATGGGGAAATATCTTGGCACCTCACTAGTTTTGATGGATTTTTGGAGTGCGCTCACCGTAGGGAATCATAGGACCTTCTTCGTAATCTGAAGAATCAATCAAATCTCCCATGGGTTTATATTGGAGACTTTAGCGACCTAATCCACCCATCAGAAAAGTATGGCCGGGTTCAACATCTTTTCTGATTGTGTGAAGGCTTCAAGGATACCATAAATCGCTATGGACTTAAAACTTGGGTTTATGTGGGCATCAATTTACCTGGGAAAGAAGCAGAGGTACAGAGAACTAGGTAATGGAGAGATTAGATGGGACTTTGGCAATGCAACAATGGTTAAATTGCATTTAAAGATGCAAGGGTCATTAACCTTGAAGCAGCAGGTTCAAATCATTCACCTATTTTTCTTAGACATTCACACGTGGAATTTCGTTATTTGCAAAGATGTTTTTGTTTTGAGAATGCTCGGTTAAGAAATGGTGAATGTGAGGAGATTGTTTCCTATAGCTGAAACAATAGTGCAGGGGATACTATTTAACATAGATTACACCTTTGTGGCAGAGATCTTTTGACTTGGGGTAGTAAATTCATCACTTAATTTACAGAACATATTGAAAGGTGTAAGGCGATGATGCACAGGCTGAAAGACTGTCGAAATCAAGAATCAAATAAGGCCTCTGTAAGAACGTAGAAGAAACATCTCATTACCTTTCAGCACAAGAGGATTTTTGGCGCCAAAAGGCCTAGCAGTTTTGGCTTTGTGATGGAGACTCAAATTCGAGATATTTTCATGTAAACGCTTCAGCTAGAGACAAATAGAATTCAGTTAGCCAGCTCCAAGATTCTGAAGGAAATTGGTTAGGTTGGGAAAATGGTTCGGGCAATTTGATCCATGAATTTTACTTGGAATTATTCACTTGTCAACAGTGCGTGGATTTCTCCATACTAGATGGTATTCAACTAAAAGTGACTGATGAACAAAATATCGAGCTCATTCCTGAATTTAATGATGAGGAGATTAAAACAGCATTATTTTCTGTGCATTCGAATAAAGCGCCTGGCCAAGATGGGATGAATCCGCCTTTCTGTCAACATCATTAGAATATTGTGGAAGAAGATGAGAGCAAAGCATGTCTCTCTTGCTTAAGGAATGGCTATTTGTCTCTCCTACTTTGACAGCTGCTAATTTGGAATGAAATTCCTTCTTTTAGGGTAAAGAAAATGTAATAATATTAAAATTCCCAATAAAAGTAAGAATTCTTGTTTAAGTAGTAGCAAGAATTGTTTGAAAAAAGTTATTATTGATAATTCAAAAAAAGATTGTGTACAAAATTATGTCATTATAAATAAATAGAGATGCATGTGCATTAATAATTTATTGACAATGTAGTATTGACATTGAGAATCATTGATAATTGTCGTCATATATATATGTATGTAATCATTAACAATGACAATTTTTATGGACTTCTCATCACATTTTTTAAGGCTTACATTGTTGAAATTAATTACAACTTTTAAATAATATGTTAAGTAGAGAAAAGATGAGAATTCTTTCCATATCTCAATCCCACGTTGAAAAAATAAGAAAAGGAGAGCCCCTTTAATAGGTGTGCAGATATGTTAATTTTTGGCTAATTAAAAAGTAACGTGTAAAATAATATGTTAGATATTAATTTAAAATTTTTATTTATTTATTGAAATTTATTAAATTTAATTTCTAAAGATAAATAGTTAATTTTAATTAATAATTTAGAATTTATTTTATATTCAAATAAAATATTGACAAGTGTTAAAAATGGAGTGTCTATACCTACAGACTAATCAAATCAAAGATATTTGATATTATCTCTTGATATTGATATTATTTTTTAATATTTGATATTATCTTATCAAAGAGATAATCGTTGAAAGAATTCAAGTCAATTTAGAAGTCTCTCATTAAGTGCCTATATAAAAGGGGTGACCAAAGTTCATTCTACACATAACATAATTCCAGCAAATGAGAGAAATTTCAAAGGAGTCCAACAATTCTCTTAAGCAAATTCAAGGAGATCCACGACGTTCAAGGCATTCTTCGCGGAACTCTCATATTCCTGGCGTTTGATTTGAGATAAAGGTATGAAGCCCTCAAATTAGCATTATTTTTATTCAAGGAGATCAACGACATTCAAGGATTTCTTCGTGGAATCCATATTTTTCTGGCATTTAATTTGAGATTAAGGTATGAAATTCTCGAATTGACATTATTTTTATTCAAAGAGACCCACAAAATTTGAGGTGATCTTCGCAAAATTCATATATTTCTAGCATTTGATTTGAGATTAAGGTACGGAGCTCTTGAATTTAAGTTATTTTTATTCAAGAAGATCTACAAAGTTGAAGGCGTTTTTCGTGGAATTCATATATTTTTGGTGTTTGATTCGAGATTAAGGTGTGAAGCCCTCGAATTGATATTATTTTATTCAAATCAAATTCAAAAAGATACATGACATTTAAGGCATTTTTTCATGGAGATCAAGATTATATTTAGAAGGAATGAATAAGAGGATTAGATTAGAAATTGAATCCAAAGTTGTTTGATAAATTTCAATTTCAATTTTATTTGTTCAATTTTTTCTTGTTTTGTAATTTTAAGTTTTGTAGAGAAAAAATTTGTGCTTACAAATTTTTGGCATGCCCAATGAGACAGTCTCTACCTTTCATCTCTTTTCTTCATCAATACTGAAGTATCAAATGACCACCAACAAGACTACAATGTTGAAAATTACTATATCAAATTCCTCAAGTACTAGAGTAAAAAGTGTTGGTGTCATCATAAGAAATATGTCCAAAAAATTGCAATCATCTTTGAATACGGCTCCATTGCTTGCTGTGGAAAACGTGTTGCTACATTTTATTGACATAAATGAAGATGGTGGAGACTCAAAGGAAGAATCTACATCATCTACTCCCTACTTAACATCAAATTCCTTGAGCATGGCGACAGTGATGATGACAAGTGTTACAACTTTAGAGGAATAAAATCAAATTTGATCAAGGCAATTGAAGGACTCACGAAGCATGTCCAAGAACGAGACTTTCAAATCTCCAAATTGATGAGCAAAGTGGACAATCTTGTACTAGTTGCATGGTAGAGAAATAAATTGAAGCTCAAGACAAAGGTGAAGCATCCACAAAGAACCAATTGGCCGAAAATGAAAAAGCTACAAATAAAGAACTACAAGTTTCCACTAATGGACTCATTCCTATTGACCTATTGAGGGAGCTTATGAGGGGGACTATCAAATACAAGCTTGATGAAAGTTCTATTTCATCTATGACTTACTCCAAGCTATATACTCAAAGAATTGATAACTTGAAGATGCTAATCGGTTGCCAATCCCAAAGTTTCAGCAATTTGATGGCAAAGGTAACCCAATGTAGCACATGACTCATTTCATCGAGACTTGTAATAATGCTAGGACATATAGAGATCATTTGGTCAAGCAATTTGTTCAATCGTTACAGGGTAATACTTTTGATTGGTATGTTGATTTAAAGGCAAGCTTTATCGATAGTTGGGGGCAACTGGAACATCAGTTCCTCAATCATTTCTACAACACTTGAAGGACAATTAGTATGGTAGAACTCATCAACTCTCGTCAGTAGAAAGAAGAATTTGTCATTGACTACATCAATCACTAGAGATATTTGAGTTTTAACTGCAAAGATCAATTATCAGAGGTTTAAACTATTGAGAAGTACATCCAAGGAATACATTAGAGTCTTTGCTACATACTTCAAGGAATTAAATTAAAAACATTTAAAGATTTGGCAACTTGTGTACATAATATTGAAATGAGTAGGAATTTTAATGAACAAGAAGATTCAAATGATGCTGCTGATGATGAAGATGTTGAGGGCAATTGATTTTCATCTTAAAATTTCATATGCTCCTTGATATGAGCCTAAACTATCAATACTATTCCTAGGTAAGAGAATAAACTATTTAAAATTTTGAAGTTTCCATGTCTCCAAATCCATGACTCAAGTCTCCAAATCTTCAAATTCAAGACTCAAATCTTCAAGTCTCCAAATTCAAACTCAAGTCTTCAAATACAAACTCAAGTCTCCAAATCTCTAAAATTCACAACTCAAGTTTCCAAGACTTCAGGTCAAGACTCAAGTTTTCCAAACTTCAAGTCAATGCTCAAATTTCTAAGTCCCCAAGTCTAAGACTCAAATTTTTAAATTCTCAAATCAAAGACACAAGTCTCCAAATCTTCAAACTCAAGATCATGCCTCACGTCTTTAAGTATTCAAGTCGAGGCTCAAGTTTTGAAGTCTTCAAATTCAAAACTCAAGTATGCAAATCTCGAAATCCATGACTCAAGTCTGCAGGTGTTCAAATTTAAGACTCAAGTCTTCAAGTTTTCAAAGCAAAAACTCAAATCTTCAAGTTTTCAAATTCCAAATGCTTCTAGATATGAGCAAAAACTATGTAAAATTTTTAAATTAAAATTTTCCTATTTGCTCATTGATAAGAGTTTAAACTATCAATAAAGCTCCTAGGTACAAGCATAAACTATCTAAATATTCAAAGTCTCCACATGTGCTCCTGATATGGGCTTACACTTTCTATAAGACTCCTAGGTATAAGCATAAACAATTTAAATATTTAAATTGTCCCCATGTACTCCTTGATAAGAGTGTAAATTGTTTATTAAATCAAACTCAAGTAAACTCCTTGACATGAGTATAAATTGTCAATCAAATTCAAGTAGACTCCTTGACACAAGTATAAAATGTCTATTCAAGTTAATATACTCCTAGACATGGGAGCTTAAACTGCATGTTACTCTTAGCCCCCATGAGTATAAATTGTGTACGGCACCCTCTTCAAAAGAATATTTACTTTGAATTATGTTATACTTGACTGTGTACGACACCCTCTTCAAAAGAATATTTACTTTGAATTATGTTATAGTTGAGCTTTTTATTGCGTACCATAGCTCGAGGAATGATTCAAGGATGTTCTTACTGCAGACGCATGTGAAAAATGGAGAGAAAAGGAAAAATTACCAAATACTTCAGGCTTTGCCTCTTTCATGAATTGTTGACACATCTTTCGCCAGTTCTTGAAGTGGGGACATTTGTAGACATGTTAATTTTTGGTCAATTGAAAAGTGACATGTGTAAAATAATATGTTAGATATTAATTTAAAATTTCTATTTATTTTTTGTAATTTATTAAATTTAATTTTAAAAAATAAATAGTTAAATTTAATTAATGATTTATCATTTATTTTTTACTTAAATCAAATATTGACAAGTGTCAAAGATAGAGTGTCTATATCTATGAACCAATCAAATCAAAGATATTTGATATTGTCTTTTGATATTGATATTATCTTTTGATATTTGATATTATCAAATCAAAGATATATGATAATATCTTATTGAAAAGATATTCGTCGAAGAAATTCAAGTCAATCTAAAAGTCTCCTATCAAATGTGAGGTGACCAAAGCTCATTCTACATACAATATAATTCCAATAGACGAAATAAACTTTGAAGGAATCCAGCAATTCTCTCAAGCAAATTTAAGGAGATCTACGATGTTTAAGACGTTTTTCGCGGAACTCATATATTTTTTGTGTTTGATTCGAGATTAAGGTACAAAGTCTTCGAATTGACATTATTTTTATTCAAGGAGATCTATGATGTTCAAGGTGTTCTTCGCAGAACTCATGTATTTATGGCGTTTGATTTGAGATTAAGGCGCGAAACCCTCTAATTGGCATTATTTTTATTCAAAGAGATCCACGACGTTCAAGACATTCTTCATGGAACTTATATATTTCTGGCATTTGATTCGAGATTAAAGCGCGAAGCCTTCGAATTGGCGTTATTTTTATCTAAGGAGATCTATGAAGTTCAAGACATTCTACGCAGAACTTATATATTTTTTGCATTTGATTCGAGATTAATGTGCGAAATTCTCGAATTAGCGTTATTTTTATTCAAGATGATCCATAAAGCTCAAGGTGTTTTTTGCGGAATTCATATATTTCTGGTGTTTGATTCAAAATTAAGGTGCAAAACCCTCGAATTGGCATTATTTTTATTCAGAGAGACCTATGAATTTCAAGGTGTTTTTTACAGAATTCATATATTTCTAGTGTTTAATTTGAGATTAAAGTGCGAAATCCTCGAATTAGTGTTGTTTTATTCAAATCAAATTTAAAAAAACCCATGGCGTTTAAGGCGTTTTTCACGAAGCTCAAGATTATATTTGGAATGGAAAAATCAGAAGATTAGATTAGATATTGAATTCACAGTTGTTTGATACATTTCAATTTTAATTTTATTTGTACAATTTTTTCTTGTTTTGTAATCTTAAGTTTTGCATACAAGAAATTTGCACTTACACGGTGAATCTCTTGTTAAGCTTTTAGATTATTTTAAGATTTTTTGAAGAGTGTCCAATTGCATTGAAATTATATATATATTGGTTGAATATTAATATATATAATAATAATAATCAAAACTTAGCACTTCATTTAGAATTTAATTAAATATGTAGTTTATTTAATTATTTAAATTACGTTTTTAATTAGAAACAATGTGATTGTTAGAAAAAGACAAAATTGTTAAATTCAGTGCACTATTTAAACTAGCTGTCATAATTGTTGTGAATAGTTGTTGTAACTTTATATAAGAGGAATTAATCCACAATAATTATGCATGTAATTTCCAAAAAGAAGAGGCATTATTACTCTCCATCGAAAGATATTCTTATACTCTCTCAATTATTTTTTAATATCAACATAAATTTTTAAATAGAAATTTTAGAGTACTGACTGCAATTCCTTGGGTGCCTTAGTTGAATCTTAAGAGTGAATTATCATAATCCCTACAACATAAATAGTATGGGCAATGATTACTTTAAGGACATTATAATAATTTTCTGCATGTAATTAGGTATGCTAGAATACATAAAAAATGAAATTTATGACCTTAACTTCATACTAAATATTGTTTTTTAGGTGGTGAAAGTATTTTGAACATTTATGCAATATTTGAAGTCCTCATAAAATTTATGGAAGAGATTAATGCTTGACTTCTAATTATTTATTGGCAGGTAAATTAATTGTTGAAAAATACTCCAAACGTAAGCAGTCAGAGAAAGCGGGCGCGCGTATTGATAATTGAGAAGGTAAAATGGGGAAGGTGAAAAGGAACACAAGTAGGCGTGTTCATTCGTTTAAAACCGATCACACAGAACGGTTCTATCGATTAACTGATAATTTTGATTTTTGAAAAATTAAAATCAAATAGGTTCGATTCGATTTTAGTTTTAATTGAAAAAATTGATTCGATTTCAGTTAAAATCAAAACTGAATCGATTTTTTCGGTTTCAATTAAAATCAAAACTGAAATCGAAAAAAAAACTTATTTTTTGTTAAAAAAGTATTATAAAAGTTTGTTTGATAAAAGTAAGTTTGTTTAATTAAAAGTTTGAATTGGGTTAATTATTCTTTTAGTACCAAAAATTTTATTTGATAAAAGTATATTAATTAAAATATTTATTTTTAGGTGAAAATATTGATTTTGATTACTTTTTTTTTTCTATATTGAACATATTTGTTTTGATAAAATTATAATTTATTTATTTTAAACAAATATATTTAAAATATTATAAATTTAAGATAAATAAATATTTTAATTATTTTATGTCATAAAAATTTTAGTATACACATTGAGTGTACTAAAATTGTTAGCTTATAATCACCAAAGCATATGCATGCGATTTTTATATATTCAAACCTTAATTATTAAGGTCGAATAGCGAATTAAATCTTAAACTCAATCTTAATTGCAATTCAAAATTTTGTGAAAAATATAATTATAATCTTATTAAATCATCATTTCTAAGGGATAATTTTGAAATATTGATAAAATTTGTATCAAAACTATCTTTTTTATTTTAAATTCTTCAATTTATCTTTCAAACTATATTGTTAATTTTTGTTGTTGAAATAATTAAAAGGACAAATTATGTAAATGAACAAAATAACTTCTATTTTAGACATAAAACGGTCTTTATTTTTATAATAATATAGATAAAATTTTTATTAGTCACCAAATGCAATATACTACTAGTACTACCACAAGAATAGCCAAATAAGATTCAATCCCTCATCCCTTAGTTTGTAATTTAAGTTCAAATTTTAATTTTGCTCATCAATATACCCTATAATATATAAGTTCAATTAATTATTTGCTACTCTTATCCTTCCTTGGATGTCTGAGGTTAAAAAAAAAAAAGTTCTTTTAATATAATATTTTTTACCGTTTAAATCATAGTCATCTATTTTTTATATGTAATGTGTATTAGTTTGTATAATAAAAAAATTATGCAACTGTACTGTTTGAGTTTAGAAAAAAATACCATTTTTTTCTATCTTTGTATCATAACTATTCATGTTTTTATACGTCATATATTAATATATATTATTTATAAAGCATAGGGTTTTTAATAACTATTTTGATATATTATTTACTTCTTTTCTTCTCAATATTTCACCTTATCAAAAATTTTACATTATTTGAAAATTTATATTTATTTATCTTAGATTTAAAAAATTTAATAAAAAATATGAAATAAAACTAAAATTAGTAGTGATTGAATAATAAAATTTTATATATAAAAAATAAAAAAAAAGGTTTCAATTTTTTCAATTCGATCAACCTAACCGAACTAGTTTTTTTCAATTTTTGGTTCGATTTCAATTAATCGAATAAAAAAATCAAAATAAATCAAAAATCAAATTTGTTTGAAGTGAAAAATCAAAAATTGAATCAAACCTAGTTCAATTCGATTCGATTTGGTTCAATTTTTTCAATTTTCGATCAATTCAATCAATTTTGTTTTTTTGTTTTTTTTTTTAACACCCTTAAACACAGGAGGCCTAAATCACGAGAATATGATCTGCAAATTAATGGAGAGGGGGCCCACCGTAGAATTCCACGTGTCTAATTGGATCATAGTAGGGATATGTAGAATGTTCCTAGTCATAGATATAATCAGACCAATGCGAGACTGACACTTAGAAACGTATAATTCTGTAGTCTAATATGATAGATACACATACCTATATGTAAAATAGAAGTAAAGAGGGACTTTTTAAGAACTTGAGCTTGAAAGTCAGATAATAGGTGGAGTTTAGGCGAAACTTTTGTATCCTAAGTTCATAAATGGGGGTAAATTATTAAAAATACTATAAATTACATATTTCAATTGGTTATTCATAACATTGTTTATGTTCCAATATTTAAGTTAGATCGATTAGATTGAATCTTTATGGAAAAGCCAAGAGAAAACTATTGCAATAGAGAGAACTTAGGTTATTATGTATATTGCGATTAACTTGACATAATTTGAGCATTTAAGTTGTAATTGAATGATCTAAATTTGTTCCTCTCACAAAAAAAATTTTGAATTTCTTTTATTGAGAGTATTTTGAATATTTTTTGAGCTTCTCATTAAGTTACATTGGATTATTTCAAGGCTCCGAATATAAAGCAAATTGTAGTAATGTAATCTTAAAATAAATAAATCAATAAACAAAAATAGTCAACATTATATAATTGCCTTTCACTACAATCAAGGATGTAAATAATAGAATTAAGTTGAACGGAACGACGAGGTTTCAATTCGGTTTGAACTTTTTCCCATTTTTTTTCTTTTTATAAATTGAGTTTGAAACTAAATTTCAGCTTATTTAATTTTAAACTTAATGAAATTAAAATAACTGAATACTTATCTTATACACAAATGTGAATATTTCATTTGAGTTTATTGAAATTTGAATTTTGAACAACAAAAATATATAAATATGAAAATGAATTCACTTGATCAATTGACATGTGATTAATTTAATATTTTTATATATAATTTATTATCTTCATAATTTAAGCCAAATTTGGTGTTAGCATACCCAAAATTTGAAATTAAACCATCAAAATATTGAAATGACTTGATAAATTAACGAAACTATGTGATGTCAACGAATTCGATTCAAATGATGAAATATAATATTAATTATATACAAAATTGATTTATCAATCCTCCATCTCACTTAAATAAAACCAAAAAACGAATATTTATATTATTATTTCTGCAATAATGGTGTCAAAGACAAATTAATTGTGTCAAAATTATTCCGAAGAGAGTACTTTTTCAGAAGGAAATATTTTAAAAATTCAATTTAATAATAATAATTAAAAAAAAAAGAATAGGAATAGGAGGGGGTTCAGTGTGGAACCAGGAAGTACATATAATTAACCAAAAAGCAGCTCGTTATCAATACCAACATACCTCGATCCATCCTCTCGCTTTTGTGTCTACCAATTAAACAGTATCTCACTGTTGCTTCGAATTTCCAACAGTAATCGTTTCATATTTTCGAAAATTTTCATGGAAACGAAAGATGGGGTGGCGGACCGCCTGGAAAGGGGCTTACTGCTGGGCAGCGGCTCAGATTTCGAACCGGCGCATGACGACGATCACATCGATGAAGATGAAGAACCTGCTGTCTATACGGCGTCGTTCGGCGAAGCGGAAGAGAATTTCGTGAAATACCAGACGGCTCGGTGGGTTTTATACTCTTTGCTTTTGATACTGGCTTGGGGCATCGGCTTATTCATGCTGATTTATTTGCCTGTGAGGAGGTACATTTTGCGCGAAGATATTCGCTCCCGAAAACTCTACGTCACTCCCAGTGCCATTGTTTACAAAGTAATTATCCTCATCTTATTATTGTTATTTCTGATTGTTTCTATTTGCTTATATTGTTTATTTTGTTACCTTGTTGGTAATATTCTTGCAATATCTTTGAAACTGAGGGAATGGTGAAGTAATTTTTGGGGTGTTTGTGCTTTGTTATGTTGACTTTCTTTGGTTGGTTTTATGTGGTAATGCTCCCATTTGGTCTGTCGTGTTTCACCCGTTTTAATATGCTTTTCCAAATTGGGAAAATTGGTTAGAAGCAGAAGGTAATTAAGGAATTGCCGAGAATCCAAATTTATATTTGAAAGAAAAAAGTTCTCTATATGGTATCCATGTTAATTCTTCAATGGATGACTGAACTGATAAAATTGAAGTTAAAAAGTAGAGGGGAAGTATTCCAATCAACATGGTTGAAATGTTTTATATGCTGTTCTGTAATTGTGTGGCCGGTTTTTTTAATAAGAGTTCTGTGGCTCAGGTAAGAAGGCCGGTGCCATTTCCATGTTTTGGGGTTCTGAAGAAAGAGAAGCATGTCTTACTGGCCTCAGTGGCAGATGTTGTAATAGAACAGGGTAAAGTTACAGAATTGCTTTTGTAATCTTTCTATTTCAACTTCTCCATATGTGACATTCTTTATAGATCTTTCAAAATGCAAGTGAAAATCATGGGTCTTTAGTTATTTGACACCATTCATTCGCTGCCAGTCATAATTTTTGAATCAAACAACAGCCAAATAGGTAATTGAGTTGAGACCACCATCTGGAGAATTGTGAACAGAAAATTGGTGCCCTTGTTGTTGTGAACTGCTGTTCATTGTTTTTCCAATGTGCGTTTAATGCACTAATCTTGCCCTTGCATCATATATTTTATGTTTGGAGCAGAAGCTCTATTTGGTGGAAGATGTCCGATGCATTAACTTGACTCAACATTTACCTTGTGTACTTCTTTATTTAACATTTGTTTAACATTTGTTTGAGTTTCCATCACCCCTTATTGCAGCATTTAATTTTTGTAAGGAGGATTTATCCTTCGAGTTCGTTTGAACGAATTAGAAAGTTCTTGACTATATGAAGTCTGAGTTTTTATGAAATTGGTAATTATCAGGATACCTGCAGTCCCTATTTGGCATTTATTCTGTTAGAATAGAGAATGTTGGAGTGAGGAGGCCTCCAAGTGATGATGTTCAAATCCAAGGTGTCGTTAATCCTCGTGCTTTCAGGAAGGTATTTTTTGTACTCAAGTAGTTGTAATCGAGAACTCCCTACTTGGCCTAGAAAAATTATTGAGGAACTGTTTTGACTGATTGATTTCTTCTGACCCTTGTGTTTTTCAACTTCTCCAGGCCGTTCTTATAGGCCTATCCAACATGAGGGGTGAGGTGTTCTCTAGACAAGCTTCCAATGTTGAAGATGTTCAAACTCCAAGGATTCTCCATTCTTCCTTTGTTTCGGTATGCCATACATGGCCGATCTTACTAGTATTTGAATGCTGAACTAGCATCTTATGAAGTTGTTTGCTGTTTCTCTCTCTGTATTTGTCTCTCACACACAGACACACAGAAACATGCATGCCATTGCCAGCATGCAGACATGGTTGCTGATGCTGCTTCCCCCCCAACCCCTCACCCACACACACACACGAGGGAAAAAAAATAAAAAGGAAGAAGAGGTAGAAGAAATGACTCGCATGCTTGGTAACTAACAAGATTGTAGCTAATTCTATTTTTTTAAAACCAAATAATTGTTTTTTTGGTCCCCAGTGTTAACATTCTAAATTAGTGATCATGTGGACTAGTGCCTTCATTTGCCACATTATTTTTATAATGTCACTCTATTTTAACATTATTTTTGAGGACACTTTACAGGTGCTCTCATACTTTTGAATTTTTTGTTATTTGTACTCTCACTTCCACCACCACAGCCACAGAGAACCTGCTTTCTGAATTAGTTACCTAACTCAGAGCCACTCCTTTTCTAGTTTCTTAAGTTCTATTTGGATTTGCAGATGTCCCCGTCAAAGCCACTGAGGCATGATTCGTCTCCTCACCCCAGTGAGGTGGCAATTTTACAGAAACTAGAGGAGGTTGGCAGTTCAGTGAAGGTTAGGATTACTGAAGTTACCTTTTCTTACCAGTTCTATTTTCTCTACTACCTGTGGTATTTATGTTGAATTTTTTTCAGAGAGTTCAAACTTTGATTGAAGAGCAGAACCTTCAAACAGCAGAATTGACAGATTAAGGTGAATTTCACGCATGTTAACAAGATTAACCTGCCAATTATGCAATGCCCAGTTACAAAGCATTTCTATCTTTTGGAAGTTGAGTTGCTGGATACTTAGGGCCCGATTGGTTTTATTTTCATTTCCATCATTTTCAAAATTTAAAAAAATAGTCAAGGAAAATTAGTTGGGAATGAATTTATATTTGAATAGATTGTTGGAAAAGTAATAATTATATTGGCTTTAGTGGGTTGTAGGTGGAAAGAGATAGTAATAATGATAATAGGGAGGAAAGATATATAGGTTATTAAGAAATGTGTTTTGTAAATAAAAAATAAAAATATGTTGGGTGAAGAAATATGTATAAAGTGACGTGTTTCAATTTTTAATAGTCGAAAATGTGAAAATGGAATTTAATATAAAAACAAATGGGCCCTTGTATTTTTAGAAAGCTAACGCCTAAGGGCTTGTTTGGTAGCAAATTGGAGCATTTTACCAAAGTATTTTGGCAAAATGATTTTTGGGAAGTGGGGTTGGGGAATGTGATGATTATTTGTTTGTATTTTGGGTGATAGGTGGAGAATGTTTTGGAAGAAAATTGTTTGTTTTGTTGTGTTTTGAGAGGGGAGAAGATGTTACATCAATAACTTTTTTGTTGGATTTGTAGGGTGAAATGAATATTTTAAAATTATTAATATGTGTACATATAGATTGAATTATTAATGGTATGTGCATATATGTGTAATATGAATGAGAATTAATGACAAGTATCACAACATTGTGGAATGAATTAGAGGGTAAATAGTAAGAATATTTTTGAGGAATGAATTTTGTGTTTTGGGAGCGGGGTTGGGGAATGTGTATTGTTTGTTTATTTAAATTTTTGGAGTTGGAAAATGTATTAGGAATTTGCAACCAAACACGGCCTAAGTTTAACTAAAAGAATGAGGCTCTTAATAACTCCGGACAAGCTTTAAGATGCTCCAATAATGCCTGGTCTATGTGACCTCCATTTGTTTCTTCTTTGCCTTGTGGGGAGTGGATGCTGACCCCTAAACAGCAAATGACTTGAGTGTTGAGAGCAGTCTGCATTAGAATATGCTGTTCTCTACCTTATGTGATAAAGTCGTATTTTAGTATAATGATCTTTTATTACTTCTAAACAGGATGATGCTTCATTCTGTCAAAGCATTTTGTCTTCGCTTGTACCCATTGATGCAGATGCTAATGCATGGTATTGAGCTACCATCTTATAGCTAAGCTCTTCATGATGTTCGCTGGTCCTATTCATGCTGCAGTGAGTCACTTTATTCATATTTTTGTTAGAGAATACTCTAGCATTTCAGAGTGATTAAGGCTCATCATAGCATTATAGCATTCTTTAATAGCAAATAATTGATACATGTTCTTTCATGTATTAGTCTACCCTGATGAGCTCAAACTTACAGTCCAGTTTGACTTATGTTTATTAGTTCTGTAAATATTCCAAACTCTAGATTCTCGCTTAGTCAGCAGCATGGTGCTTTGCAAATTAAAAGTGGAGGGGTCTATTGTTCACGAAATGCTTTTTGATGTTCTTCTGTAGTTGAGCCTCTGTATGTGATTTCTACACCAGTTGGTTTTTCTGCATTTGTTCTTCTCCTTAAAATGCCACCTTCCCTATGATGAAACCGATTAAATTCCTCGGAAGAGCATTACTGAAAACTGATGCAACGCTGGGATTTTCTAAATTTCACCACATTGATGACTTTCTACTGTCAATTTGCATGCCTAAAGACGATTTTCATTTAGATGTTTTATATCCCCAGGATCTCTACCTTACGTCCATCATGTTTCAAAGAATTTTTTTTTTTTTATTATTCAAGATATAACTTAATTGTGGACCACAAATTTTATTAATAGCGCATGTATTAAATACCCAAGTAAGAGTGTTGTGTGTGTCTGAAAATGGACGAAGTACAGTTTATAAAAGAAAGTTTTAAACTTCAAATAACTGAACGTTCACATGCATTTCTTGATACAAAAGACAAGCCCTAAATGTTCTGGGGAATCAGTCACTTTAGTCTTTATGTTTGGATATTGAATTTTAATGAAAAAAATTTTAAGATACAACTTTATATTTTAATTTTTGCATCACTGTATTTTTCATTTATTTGTTTGTTTGTTTGTTTACTCAATTCCTTGATCCATACATGGGCTCTGCTCTGCCTTGAGCACTAATTTTTAAAGTATTAGTTGTCATGAGTTGCGTGTCCAAGAAGGTAAATGCCCCCTGTATTCCACAGGGCATGTATACACCTCGGAAGTGTTAAAACACTAGCCATTACATATGTAATAATTTGCGCATACCTGTATAAAACTGGACGTTGAACGATATGCAGGTAAGTTTATGATCAGCTTGGATCATCACTTGATAAAAGATATACAGAATCGTACCAGGCTCTCGGTAAGTAATGCATGAATTCAACGAGGAAGATAGGAAAGCAAAAGACATATGAATAATCCGTCAGAATTTTTAATTTTAGGATTAGACTTTTATTAATGGAATTCTATTTTTTAGTAAGAGGGTGTTTAGGTGAGCTTACAAGCTCATCTAAACATCTTATAAGATGTTTAATAATTTATAAATTGATAAAAAGTGTTTGTTAATTTTTTTTAAAAAAGAGCTTATAAGATTATAAAATAAGATGTTATGAGTTTATAAGTTCTTTTAAAAAAAATAAGAAGACTTTAACTTATTTTTAAGATCTTAACAAATTTCTTTATTTTTAATCATTTTAATTACAAAATTGACATTATTAATATCTTATAAGTTTCAAGATCTTATTTTGTTCAAAAATTTCATAAATTGAACTAAATTAATACTGGTATGAGACACACGTTCAAGGATCTATTTTATATTGTTAAGGTCTTTTTAGTTAGAACTGGTTTTGATAATATAGATCCTATTCAAATTCATTGCATTATTTTTAATAAGCATAGATTTGGATATGAATGTGAGCTATTATTTTTTGGATTTGGACAGAGAAATATTCTAATAAGCTAATTCAAGAATGCAAGCAAGTTGAATCAAGTTGAGATTTTATCAATTTATTACCATTATTATTATTATGGGGGGCTCGAGCTTGAGCTTGACAAGTGAAGGACATTGAGGCTATGAGTGCTTGTCTGTGCTCAACTTGATTTGGCTCAACTCGATTTGTTAAATTCGAACTTGTCATCTTGAGTTCAAGTTTGAAAAATTAAATTATTCTATAAAAAATTTTAAAATCAATGTATTTTATTATAATTTTTTACATATAAATATTTTTAAAAAACTATAAATTCACGAATTTACACACAAGAATTATTTTATTCGAGCTCGATTCGAAACCTATATGAATTTGGTTCAAGCTCGACTCAAGCTTGAATTTTTTAAACTCAAGAGTTCGTACACTTTTTGAATTAATTAATTTGTCAAGCTCGTAAGCTGACTCAATTCGTTTGCATTTGGCATCCCTAAGATAACCCCATCTATGTTTGAACCTTACACGGCATTTCTAACCTTATGTGCGTGCATGTACACCACGTAGTGCCGTATTCAGAACCTGTAAGTAAGTGGACAAAAATGAACCTGGTTATACTGGAAAACAATTGATCCTCATTTCGCTTTCATCTCATTTTGTTGTGTTTTCCGCCGAGGATGTGGTTGGGGGAAGGTTTATCTGGTGTTACCATGACAGTTGGCGGGGTGGGTTTTGGATGTCTGCTCTGGGCAGTGTAATTATACGAAATATATATATATGCCTAATTTCAATTGTATTTTCAGCAATTCAGTTCGTCGAATTGAGACTTGAATTTACAACTTACAGACTTCTTAATATCAAAATTTACCTATGCAGCATGCGAATATTCTTCTGATACATGCGTGATTCTGAATACGTGTTCAAAATATTAAAATATTAATAATCATGCGTGTCCGATATTTTTAATATAGGCAATAGTTGTGTGCCCGACAATGATTTAGAACAGCTTATTACACGCGAATTCCATAAGTTCCATACAAAATGTTATAAAACTTGGTTATTAAGCTTTTGTTAGTTTGTTTTTTTGGATGAATTGTGGAAAATATTTTGAGAAAAAGTGTTTTAGAAAGTGGGTTGGGGAATGTGATTATTATTTATTTTTATTTTAGAGAGTGAGTGAAAAATATTTTGAGACAAAATTGTTTGTTTGGTAGTATTTTGAGAGGGGATAAATTTTATTATAAATGTCACATCAATTATTTTTTTGTTGATTGATAAGATAAAATGAATATTTTGATATTAATTATAAATATGTGTACATGGATGGAATGATTGGTGTATGCACATGTGTGCATTGGGGAACGATCTTTTAGGGTGAAGAATATAATGTTTTATTTGTTTAATTTTTGGGAGTTGAAAAATATAATATGAAAATGCTGAAACAAGGCCTAAGCAATTCCACATTATGATTAATATATAGATTTATCTTTTTAAGCTAAGCAACATTTTTGACGCAATTTGTTATGCATAATTTAACTATTTTAGTTTTGTAAAGTTTAAAGCAAAGTTTTAGGCTCATATTTAAAATTATGTTAGGCTTAAACGCATTAAAACACACTTCTATTTTATTTGTTTGAGAACATATTTGTCAAAAATAGATTTAGATATTAGATGAAATATGATTTTTTTAACTAATTGTTTAGTTATTTGTTTTGAGAAAGTTATTGTTAAAAATTTTGATAGTGATTGGATCATTGATAAATATTATGATATAAAAGAGTATAGTGCCCAATTTTTATGACAATATGTATTTCAAGTTTATAAATTATAAAATTTGTATTTGAACTTTTATATTTTATAATTTTTACCTCTCACAATTTCAATTTTGGACCCATCCCGAATTCAATATTGTACTTTGGACAAGTTTTTCTTCTTTGCATTACGACACAAGTACATTACATCATTGACCATCTTATTACAAATTTTAGTATTAATTTAATGTAACTTTTGTTATTTACTTTATAAAAAATGTTTTAGCGCCGCTCGATGTTTTTCTCATTAATTGCCTTGAATTTTCTTTTATGCCGTCACTTTCATGGCAAGCAACCCCACGTGATATTTGGTCTTCAATCAACACATGCAGCAGTGGATCCAATTCTACATGAAAGAAAATTTGTATTTGCTTTACAACGGGAATTGTAAATTTATTAATTCATGCATTCGGTAGGTAGGCATACCCAACAGCTGTGCTGGTCCAAACATTCAACAAAATCCTCATCCGTGGCTCGCGAGTCTGCCATGCCTTTATATTTAGGAACTTGAAATATGATTAATCTGATGGTACATTTGAATACGCCCTGATGATATTTTTCATAAGTTTAATAGTAACAAAATTTTTATTTAAATTATCATTATTAGCAATTAATTATATTTATCACGAGTGATATAATTGTTATCATTATCTATGGCTTGCTAATTGTTAATAATAATGAATTAAATAATTAATTCTTATTACTATTAAATTAGATAATGGCAAAACAAAAATTATTATTCTTTAAAAAATATTATTAGCGACAAAATAAAAATTATCGTCACCTGTCATATCATAATGATAGTCGTCATCTTGTTACTTAAGGGCTTGTTCGGTTTTATTTTCATTTTTAATTTTTATTTCAACTATTTTCAAAATGTTGGAAAGTAGTTAGTGAAAATGAGTTTGTATATGGATATGCTGTTGAAAAAGTAATGATTATGTTGGTTTTAATAGGTAGTATGTGGAGAGAAATAGAAATAATATAATAGATAGAGAATATATATATATATATATATATATAAATTATTGAAGAATATGTTCTGAAAATAAAAATAAAAATGGTGTTGGATAAAAATGAGTAAAAAGTAATGTATTAATTAACTTAATAAAGTTTGTCAAGTAAATCCATTTTAACTAACTTAAAAATAATTAAGATTTATTAATTAATTGTATGGTAATGTCTTATATTCTTATAAAGTTTGCAATAAATTTTGTCCCACCATAATTTCAATGAAGGGACATAAAGAAAATAATAAGATCCACAATAATATCACCTATTGCTTGATTGATTTGATGAAAAAGAACATATTTGGATTAAAGAGTTATCACTTTTAATTTTATAAGTAAATATTTTTAAATTATTGATCTAAACATACTTTCATTTCCATGTAAAAATCAAAAACCAAATAAGATCAGCTATGAAAATGCAAAAATGTGGAAAATAAGCTTCTTAATGCATACCAGTTGTAAGAAAGAGTCTCTTACACTACCATTCGCCATTTACTGATAGAATACGTCCATGACATACGAAAATTGCCTTAAAAAATGTACTCTTTTGGTCTGGTATTTTCACCCCTATGCTCGGTAGTCTCATTTTTTTTTTTTATATATTTTCACAAGAAAAAACCTCCCATGTTGATGTACAATGAGAAACTACGAGGCTTTGTTTTATTTGAAGTGTTTTAGAAAAACCATTTTCAAAAGGTAAGTTTTAGGGAGTAAGTTGAGGAAACATGAAAAATGTTTGTTTTTGTTTTGTGAGGACACAAATTATACTATAAATCGTAAACTAATATTTTTTTTTGTCTGATTAATGAAATAAAAAGATTATTTTATATTATTAATTTTACGCTTATATCATTATAAAGTGTAGATGTACATATAAAATAATAATTTCATTGGGGTTGTTTGATTTTATTTCCATTTCCATCATTTATAAAATAATGAGAATTAGTTACGTGATGTGATGTTAAAATGAAAAAGTAATCAGATGAAATATTTGGAAATATAATGATTTTGTTATTTTAATAGTTTGTAGGTAGAGAGAGATAAAAATAATGGAACAAAGAGAGAAAATATATAGGTTATTGAATATATATATATAAGTTACTAGAGAATGCATTTTAAAAATGAAAATAAATATTATGTTGGGTGACAATTTTTAAAAAGAAATGATTTTTATTTCTTGAATAGTAGAATTGGTGAAAATGGGGTTTGAAAATAAAACTAAACACCCCCATTGCTTTCAAAAAATGAAATAATTAGAACTTTTTGAAAATTTTAAAACACTGAATTGAATGTTTTGGAGGAAAACACCAATAACATATTTAATTTCTCATCCCAAGTAAAAAATTGACCTGCAAACATAAAATAAAAACAGTGGCTTTGTTTGGAAACATTCTCCTAGAACAAGTTTGTTTCAGGAGAACATTCTCAAAAATTTCATCCTTTTTTCTTCATTTTCTCGCACAATTAAATACCCAAAAAGCCCCTTATTTTTTCATCTATTAATCTAAAATCCACTTATTTTGCATTCTCCATGGCATAGGCATCCCATCCCCCACTTATTGCGATCGGCATCTCGTCCCATCCCATCCCATCCTCCTCTTCTCTCTCCTCCCATATAAAATTTAATAATAACAATATTAGTAATATTAATAATAATAGTAATAATATTATTATTATCACTAATATTGTTACATGATTATTATTAATTGTTATTATCATAACTATTATTATTATGATTATTATAATCGTTATAATAATTATTATTATTATAATCATAATAATAATAGTTATGATAATAACAATTAATAATAATAATGTAACAATATTAGTGATAATAATACTATTATTATTATTATTATTATTATTATTATTATTTTTATGCCAAGTGGCCTATGGTCCTGTCATATAAGTCTCCTACATTATATGGGAGATTAGGAGTTCGAGTCTTAACAGACTCCTAATATGCGTGCATGTATATAAATAAAAAATTATTATTATTATTAAATAACAAAAATATCAACATACAAATAAATCCATAAAATATTATAATATACAACCCACTTAATCATTTAATCAATCATTACAAACTTACAACATAATTATATCAATTCACTACATATATATACACAATATTTTTTATTATTATTATTTTTACAATTAAAAAATCCATTACTATTAAATTTCACCCTCAAACACCAACACAATAGTATTGATTAGATATCAACAATATAAAATATCTTATTTAAAACATAACCAAATATATCAAAACTCTCAAAATCTATTTTTTAACTATTCTCAAAATCATAACTAAATATCATTCACATTTCCCAATATTTATTTTACATTCTTTCATAATTTTTTCATTATTCATTCTTTCAAAATATACAATAAATATGTAATAAAATCAAATATAAAACATATCCAAACACCGCGGCCTGATTTTCTAGCATTGTCGGTACCTAAACAGTAATGTACGGTTTATGGGGTGCTGCCGGGGTGGTGGTGGGGGTTGGTTTGCTCTGGGAAGTCGGGATGTAAAAGGTAGTTTTATGGTTTTTGAAGCATTGATGGCAATTTAGGTCATCTATTTTTTTATTATATAAATATATAATATGTATATTAAATATTTTTTATAAAAACAATTAATTAATAATTAAATATATCCGATATATGTATATTAAATTAAATTAAAAGATAAAATAAAGAGTGAAATAAAACATTCAAAATGGAGCGAATAAAGAAAAATTGTTACATTATGGATCAGAAACAGAAAGGACCATTTAGTATAAATTGTTACTTTGCCAAATTTATTCTTCACAATTAAAAATTTAAAATAGATAGTGTGTGTAAGTTGTGAACCTTGTGTTGTGCTGCTTTTATGGCGGTGGATTTATGTTAAGATGTCACACAATTTTCGTTGCATACCCTGACGAGCAATCACTTCAATGCTGCCAAAAGAGATTTGGAAAAAGACAATTCTTCTTCTTCTTCTTCTTCTTCTTCCTTTTTTTTTTTCCCAAAAAAAGAATTCTTATCCATGTGAACTGATTTAAATCATACAATGAGCATCATATTATTATTATGAATTGATGTATTCATTGTTTTAAAAAATACACGATGTAAAATAAGTACTTTTTGATGTGGATAAATTGATAAACATATTTTAAAAGATCTTAAAAATGAAGCAATATTTTCGTATATTGATTAGTGACGGATATTTTTGAAATATGTTTAAGTAGGTGTCCAACATAATGAATTTTAAAATTTGTTTTAAATGTGTATTTCATGAAAAGATATGAGTTGATAATTGGCTACCAAAAATATAAAAAAATATAATCTATTAAGTAGAGAAATAAACAAAAAAGAACAAACATTGGGGAAAATAATGGATTTACCAGGCTTGGCAATTTCAATTATACTTATGAGTACCTGTCATGCTCCGTTTCGTATGGAGCGGGATGAATTTTAATATGAATTTCATGTGGGGTGGAGTGGAATTGGATTTAGGACTTACCCCAAATACTTGTATAATTATAATATATAATATATTATATATTTTTATGGTTAGATATTTTTATATTTTAGTTTTGGATTGATATAGTTGAAAATTGTTATGTCCAATAATATTTCGCTCATGTTTATGTTTTAGTATTTAGTTAATATCTTTAAATATTATTATGCTAATTAAATTTTTTTGTATTAAATTTTATGAGATTGTTGTTGAATTATCAAATTATAATGAATTACATAATTTTTTTTTAAAAAAAAATAGTAGATCCGAGGTGGGACAGAGATGGTGTGAGTTTTAGTTTACTTTTTTAAAAAAAAAAAATATATGAAGTGGGTTCAAATTTAAGAAAAATCCATCCGAATTCGCCCGTTGTCAAGCCTACGCCTAATATCAATGCAAGGGGATGATCTATGAATTTGAATAGCTTGTAGTACTAAATGACGATATTGCAACCAATGAATACTATGTCTTGTGCTATTGGATCTATTTAATAAAGTTTGTACTTTTTAATTTATCTAACATGTGTGTCGATAGTTTTTCTTATTTATTTATTTTTTTTTAACTTTAGCTGAAAACGTATTAAATAAAACTCATACAAATCGAATGGTGTTGTGTTTATTCTTCAGCATAGTGGAATTGAAAAGCATGTTAAAAAAAAATTAAGTTTAATCTCATTTTAGGAGAGAAGTAAATTTTACTATAAATATTACTTTATGTTTATTTGATTAATAATGTCACGTTAATTTTTATGGTGTTATATATTATCTTTATAATGTATAATAATTGAAAATTTTATTTATATTCCAAATAATAATGAAAAGATATGAATATATATAGTTTTGATTGGTAGAATAACTTGAAGTGATGTAAATTTCTAATAAAATTTTAGAAGAAAAACTAAATTTGGGGGAAAATATTTATTTATTTATTTATTTTTCTTTCTATTGTTTTTGTTGAGAAGGAAGATTATTATTTAAAAACACTGCCAAACCCAACGAGTTATAAAATAATAGCTCTTGACAATGTGGCCGGCTTGTTCTTCAATTCCTCTAGTAAGGCATCGTTTTATTCAACGACGGATGTGCAGGGGGACCACGAGGGGTCCTGGCCCCCTAAGACTTGACATAAATACAAAAATGTATGTTTGTGCATACATATATGTGGCTTTACAGTATATGCATATCATCTAAGGTATTATATTTTGCTAATTGGATTTTTATTTACTGGCATAAATTCCACATATTACACAGAATATATGTGAGATATTGAGGGTTCGAATTTAACAAACGCCCAATATACGAACCTATAAATAGAAAAAAAATTATATGTAATAATGTTTAATTTTAGATTATGTACTTGATTACTTTTTAAATTCAGAGTTTTGACAAATTTTGTAAGGGCTTGGTTTACAAAATAAATGATCATGTCTATAATCCTAGCCCAATTCAAATAAAAATTAATAAACATATAAAATACATATTTATTTTCTCTCTTATAAAATTAACTAATAGGGTGTTTGGATGGATTTATAAATTTTTTAAAATATTTCATAAAATGTTATAATAAATTGATAAATTTTTTTAAAAGAAAACTTATTAAATATTTATAAACTCTTTAAAGCATAAAATAATTTTTTTAAATTTATTTATAAGATTTAACAAACTCTTCTAATTGCAATCATGTTAACTGCAAAATTATTACAATAAATATTTTATAACTTCAAAATCTTATTTTACCTATTGATGTTTTTTTTAAAATTTTATCTAAATAATTTAAGAGTTTATTTTTAAAATGATAACGTCTTTAATTGTTAAAGAATTAGTCGCACAATCCAAAGTGAACATTCACTCACTCTCTCTCTCTCTCTCTCTCTCTCTCTCTCTCTCTCTCTCTGCATTTTGGGTTGAAAATGAATTGAATTTTAAATGGGTTCAAAATGAGTTTCATTATGGGTAGGGGTGGGCGGAGGGCAGGGATCGAGTAGTGGAGGACTTGGGTATCATTTTTTGATACTTGAGTCCCAACCCCCATTTGATGGGGGTATATTGGGTACCCCTTTAAGGTCGAGTACTCTCAAACTCACATTAATTTTTTTTTATATTTTTAATAAATATAAATTAAAATTTTATTAATTTATTATTTATTCTCGTTGTGAACCAATTTATAGTACTACATTTCATTATCCACAAATTCTAAATACCAACTAATATATAATTTTAAAACTTAAATATAAACATTAATGTCAAATATGGTATTATAAAGTCTTATAATCAAGAATTAGAATTTTGAGCTCGTTTAATAAATTGTTCCTTTTCTTTCTTTCTTTCTTTCTTTCTTTTTTTTTCTGTTTCTTATATTTAACATGCCCTTTTATTAAAAAAAATATTCGCTATAATATTTTGTGGAGTTTGATATTTACATCCAATAATAAATTTAAATATGATTATTAATAATTTTTAGAAAGAACATGAAAATGATCAATTTCTATATCGCAATCCCTCGATCTTTTATTTGCCCAAAAACTCATATGAATTAACCCATTATCCAAAAAGTCAATACTGCAATACTCATATAAAAATCAAGTAATTCAAATACTCCAATTTCTTCATATCTCATGAAATACAATAACATATAGTTACATACAAAAAAATGAGCCTAATGGGTTGCTAAATTTCTTCTACAATTTCATTTAGGTTTGGGAATTGGGATATTGAATTGAGCTCAAATTCATATTTAAATATGAAACCCAAATAATGGCCCAAAGCACCAAACACTTAATTAATTTTTTTTAAAGATTAAATGGGGGTACTCGATTAGGTATCGAAAAACCTAATCCAAAACCCGATACCCGACCCCCAAAAATTTGGGTACCCCCTTAATTACCCGATCAGGCATGGGGGTTAAAAATACTTGATCCGAATGGAAAAAACCCAATGGGTCGGGTTGGGTACCCCCATACTCGAACCCGTTGCCCACCCCTAGTCGTGGGTTGTGTTGAGTTTGAAATGGTTCCAATAGAAAACAAAAAAATTGATTTAATTTACTTATTTCAAAAAAATAATTTAAAAGACCATAATAATATTATTATATAATCTACACTCTATTTAATTTATAATTTTATAACATAATGAGATGATTTATTAAATTAATTAAATTTTTTAATAGATTCATTTTGAACTCACTTAAATTTATTTTAAACTCAAATTTTGATGCAATCCATTTAAAGCCTAACATGCTCAAATCCATTTTTAAAATGTTTAACCTAACCCAATCTATGATTTTGGGTTGGATTAAACCCATGAATTAACCAAAATTGATATCCATAGTTTGTGGCTAGGGGTGTAAACGGATATTAAATGGATAAGATATACTATTTTCATATTCGTATTCGTTAAACTTTTTGAATATTCGAATACGAATACGAATATGAATTTGATAGATATTAAAAAATGAAATTCGAATTCGTATCCGTTGGATATCGGTCGATTTTGGATATATTCGGATCTGATTATAATTATTCAGAAGTATTCATATTTTATTAAACTTATCTGTATTCGAATTATTTTTTGTATCAATATTTGATGGTAATTTTTTAAATATTTATTTATAAATATCCAAATACATAAATTTATAAACTTATAACAAATACATATTTTAATTAATAAAAGAAACTATATAATTTCATTAAAAAAAGTAATCAAACAAATAGTATAATTTCTAATTAATAATTGACGTTATAATTGATTATTAGTGTTTAATAATAATAATAGTATTTAAGTATATTAATTATAAAGTCATTCAATAATAATTGCGTTGATTAACTTTATTCTTTATTTTTTTTCTCTATATTAAAATAATTTTTTAAATTTATTCTTTTTTCTTTCTAATTTTTCAATTATAATTTATATAGATACATATATAAATTATGAAATTTTTTTTAAACAATATAAATAATATATTATTTAATAAATATATATTCGAATCGAATATTAAACGAATTGGATACACATTTATCATATTCGTATTAATTTATAATTGAATATCTATTAATTAAATATAAATAATATTTATTTTAAATAAATACAAATAAATTTTATATAAATAAATATGAATACGAATAATAAATAAATTTTTAAATATTTATTTACAGCGGTGAATCTATGAAGGAAGTAATTATTTTTCGCACTGATAGTGTAATATTAAAATTAGTATTGAATGGCTCAAACATTTATAGTATAGGCTCATAGCATAGTCACTAGACATACAGAGGTAACATTAAAAATATAATATAATATATAGAGAGAGCGAGCGAGCGAGGCTGTTTGGTTTCTTTTCAAAGGTTATTTTTAATTTTTTATTATTTCACAAATAAAATATATTATTATTTTTATTTAATATTATTTTTATTTTTATTTTTAAAATACATTATTCAATAACTTATATACTTTTTTCCAATAAAATATATATCTTCTTTCTCTATTTCATTATTATTTTTATTTCTCTTTACCTATAATTTATTAAATTAATATAATAATTATTTTTTTAATAATTTATTCAAATATAAATTTATTTTTAATTTAATTTTATTAATTAATTTCTTAAAATTTAAAAATAATGGAATGAAAATTGAAAATAAAAATAAAACCAAATGGGTATTGTATGCAAACAATTTCAACAATTTTTCTGGTGGTAGATGCTTTCCCTAATTTTGTTTGGATCGTACACATAAGCAACACATATATACATACAATTTATTATATATATATTTTAGAGAGAGAGAGAGGAGAGAGGGACATCATATCAGGGGTGTTTGTGTGGACTAAAGACTCAGATATTGTTTCAATAATATTTTTTAAAAGCAAAAAAAATAAAAAAAAGAATAAAAACAAAATAAAGGCACCATTTCGATCCCCTCAACTTTCTCTCTCTACTCTCACTGTGTGAGTCTGTCTCTCACTCAGATTCAATCAATCAAAATGTTCTTTGTCTAGTTAATTTCGCCATCCTCATTTTCAGAGCATACACTTCTCAGAATCCACCCTCGGTTTTCTTCTGCTATATAAACAAGATAGGAGAATTCATTACACCGTAGATATATCACATATATGCTTATACAGAGATACACATTGGTGTAGATATAGATACAGATTATATAGACATAGATTTTGTTTAGCGGTGGTTGTGTTGGTGGACAGGGTGATTGGGGATGGCGGCGTCATCGGTGGTGTGCTCATGGCTAATGGCCGCATGCATGTCAGTTGCTTATGAGAAGGAATCTTCTGTTTCCATGCTGTCGACGACGTCTTCTAATTCTTCACGCCTCAGCAAATGGGCTGCCCACCGCAGGAAGAGGGTTCTCGCCAAATGTGCGCCGCACTTCTCCGGCATTCGCAATCTTGTGAATTCTTGCTTTGCTTTTGAGCCCTGCGAGCACTTCTGTAAATCTTCTCATGCTTCCGAATGTTTGTTCAGCTTCGGATCGAGGATTGTTGCTCCGCTGCATCGCAGGCGCAGGAAACTCCTTCGACCCTCTTCCCGTTCTGGTTCGTCCTTTGCTTTTTATTTGTGCTTGTTTGTCTACATATCCGTGATTGTGCTGATTTTTATTGTGTTTGATGTGGTGTTTTGGCTTGTCTGTGAAGTTGATTGCGGTTGTCTGCTCTTTTGCTTTTTCTTTTTTTTTTTCTCCTTTAAAAATTTGATTAGAGGGGTTTAATTCTAATTATTTTTGTGTCCTCCTTATATTTAAAATTTGACTTTCTACGTTCTTTTTCTCCCCTGTTTTATTATCAGATGGTGGGATTTTAGATTTTTCAGTCATGGGATTCAATTATTAGTGAATGGGTTCTACGAACTTTAAGTTCATTTCTGTGTTGTCTGAACAGATACTTGGGTGACTTTGTGTTATGTTATTGTTCATAATTTATGTATGAATCCTTTTATCGGCTTTATTGGATCAGAGGCCAAATAAGGCAAAGTTGTGTTGCATTAACTAGATTAATAGAAGTGGTGCTACCGTGCCCTTCTTATGTATGGGTATGACTCTGTGTAATTGCCGACAGGTTTCGAGATATAAAAGTTTGCTTCTACTTTCCATTTTTTCCAAGGTGGGTGTGATTTTGTTCAGTTTGGTTTGCCAATCTTAGTGGTTGTTGCTGTCCCTTTCCCTTTCTTATCCCAACAATCTATGCCTTGCTGCGGAAGTGACAGTGTTGCATCAATGGGCAGTTCATCTTGTTGTGACCTTGTTAGCTTTTAGCCATTTCTAATTATAAGAATTCTGCCCATTCCACTTCTCTCTGGAACTATTATGTACAAAAAAAAAAATAAAAAATCAGTTAATAATTAATTTGATTTGGACTTATGATACATTTAAGGGATCACGATGCATTAGAATGGTTTTCTCCTGGGCCTTAGTGGATTATTGATTGTTCTGGTTGCCATGTGAATTATAGGAGAACCAATGGCAATAGCATTAGATCCGGCCAAGGAAGTTACAATCAAGAAGAAACCTCCAACCAAACAAAGGCGTGTGGTTGTGACAGGTATGGGGGTGGAGACACCACTTGGTCATGATCCAAATGTCTTATATAATAACCTGCTCGAAGGAGTCAGCGGCATTAGTGAGATAGAGGCTTTTGATTGTTCGCAGTATCCAACTGTATGTCTTGCTCTTTATCTCTTTTTCAATGTTTAAGGCTAGTTCTTCAAATTTTTACTACAAGGCTTTTCGCAGAGAATTGCTGGAGAGATCAAGTCATTCTCAACGGATGGATGGGTTGCACCTAAACTTTCCAAGAGAATGGACAAGTTTATGCTTTACATGTTGACAGCGGGCAAGAGGGCCTTGGTGGATGGAGGAATTACAGAAGATGTCATGGAAGAATTGAATAAAGCAAGATGTGGCGTGCTAATTGGCTCCGCTATGGGTGGGATGAAAGTAAGTTCGTATTTCTTCTTTTCACAAAAATGAGGGAAGAAAGTGGTTAGGGGTGAATTACTGGATAAACGCCCAACAAAAGAGTTGCCTAGAGGTTCCACTGCTGGTCTTACTTTTGAGTTTTGCATTTGCTGTCATAACGTGATTATTTATCAAAACTTTCTATTATTTGGTTCTCACATGTGTTATGATGCTTTAAAATGAGTGCATAAACCATGATAGCACCTTCTCCTTTTGAGATATGCTGTTAAACGATTCATGAACTTTATGGTTCATTGAATGAAAATGAAAATGTCAAATTTGATCACCTGAGATAGAATGTTTTCGAGTTTTATGAGTTCAATAGCTGGTTAAATCCCTCCCCATATTAACCCAGGTGCTTGGAACTGGGAAAATATGAGGATCTTTCTAATAATTTTGGTTAAGAGATTTTCTATTTGCACATTACTATATCTGGAGATACAGTTTACCCCCTCTCTCAGTTGGTTTTGTATTTGGCAGGTTTTCAATGATGCAATTGAAGCATTGCGCATCTCATATAGGAAGATGAATCCATTTTGTGTACCATTTGCAACTACAAACATGGGTTCTGCAATGCTCGCCATGGATCTGGTTAAGCAAATTCTTTCTTTTGACTTTAGAAGCTTGATTAATGAATGCATAACTTATTGACATCATCCTAAGCTTGATTTTTACAGGGATGGATGGGGCCAAACTACTCAATATCTACTGCTTGTGCAACAAGCAACTTCTGTATACTGAATGCTGCTAACCACATCATCAGAGGTGAAGCTGTAAGTCACTTGCCTTCTTTCAAGATTCAGGCTAGAGATCCTCATCCCCTTCTGATTTTCTTCCATATTCTTTTGTGAATCAACTGGCAAGTGTCCAAAGATAGACCATCCTATCTATTGTACTGATGCTTGTTGGGACCTTGCAGGACGTGATGCTTTGTGGTGGCTCAGATGCAGCTATCATACCAATTGGTAACTGTTTCTTTTCTTGCTCACATATTTTTCAAATTCTCAATTCAGTTTCCAAACCATAAACTTTGGTGCAGGATTGGGAGGCTTTGTTGCATGCCGAGCACTGTCACAGAGAAATGGTGATCCTACTAAAGCCTCACGTCCCTGGGATAGTGTAAAGTTCTGTTTATTTATCTCTAAACATAGGTGCAGGAATTTGATGGGAAAATCATCTAAAAATCAAATGTTATGCCACAGTAATTCATGATTTAATTTCAGAAATATTTCCCTTCTCCGTTCTCACAATTTTTGTTGTTACATTAGCCGGAATCTAGAGTACAAAGTGAAGCTATCGTATATTGTTTTTTTTCCCTCCAAATGAAGTGTTATATTGATAGTTGATTTATCTTATCTTCAGCTTTTTTGCGCGAAAAAATTTAGGAACTATCAGCAATGACCATTGAAAAAACTATTTAATTATATCAGTCATCATTGCAACAAATTGTATAGAACCCGTATGGTCTAGTGCTTGCTGTGAACAATTGAATTTCCTTACATAATATTTCTATCTTTCTAATCAAAATGGTTGAGCATTATCCAGTGTTCATGATCTGAGTTCTGTGTTTGCATATCTGGATCTATGTTGAACTTAGCAGTCAAACAGGTAGTGAGAATGGAAGGACGATTGCATTTTAAAATAGAGCTCCATAGTTTTCCGATCTCAATTATCACTTCCCCTATAACTTAATTTCTGATTTTTTCACAGAATCGTGATGGATTTGTTATGGGAGAAGGGGCTGGAGTATTGCTTTTGGAGGAACTTGAACATGCCAAGGTATCTGAAATTCCAATTGGTTCAAGAGTTGATATTTCGGTGGTGCATGCAGAGGAATCCCATGTGGGCTAATTTATTCTTAAACCTAAAATTTCTGATTATTTTTGGATGAGCAGAATAGAGGTGCAACTATCTATGCCGAGTTTCTTGGTGGAAGCTTCACTTGTGATGCTTATCACATGACAGAGCCTCATCCAGAAGGTATATCCCTTTGTTTTCTTTAGCCTACAAATTAATACAAGAGGTGAAGAGAAGTTAAGATTGTTGTTGTACGAGTAGTGTGATCATATTTTCATTTTAATGCGTAAGAGAAAATGGGTGAAATATTGATAATAAGCTGCCATATGTAGAAATTGCTGAGGACAAATGTCCAGGAAAAGTGCTGAAGCTTAGAAAAATAAGGTTCACATTTGAGTGCAAGACCAGTCTCGTGCTAGTCCACCTCAACTACCTCCAATAATGATATCCTTTTGATTGGATGAATTTTTAGCATCATATGACCATGACAACTGAGTGCAGCTTATTTGAAAAAGTCTTATTCCTTAATGTAATTGTCATACATGCATTATAATGAGTATATGGATATATTGATAGCCAGGAAGGAGCTGGATTTTTGGTGATGATATTGCAGTCAATGTGCAACTTAGTAACTCTGACATCACTTGTAGAAGATCTTTTTGGAATATGATTGAGGTGCCTTGTTGAAAAAGCTTGGGAGATCCATCGTTTATCATCGGTTAAGTTTGACCAAAGCATTCAGAATTGATCGGGTTCTTCCTATCTTACCCATTGTACACGTTTGGTTTTCTTTCTTGGGAAGGATGAATTAAAATGATTGTCACTATTCATACAAACTATGAATGTGGCTGCTCCTTCCTCGGCTTTTCTCTGACAGTATCCAAAAGTAAGAAATAATAAACAAAGAAGAAAATGGTGGTCTTCAAAGACACTTACCTTTTCACTATCTGAACGCTACAATTTGAGCCATTATTATGTTATTAGCCTTCATTCCGAAGTAGGTCAGATCTATGGCCCATTAAGTTTACAAAAATAACTAAATTGTTGATATAGTTCTGAATATGGTTGAACTTTTCTTAGTAGTTAATGAGTATTTATAACTTTTTTGCACATGACTATAATGCTGAACTTGCTCTTTACAACTGTTCTATTGATTTGTTTAACTATTTCATTTGATACTTGTGTTGCATTTATTGATGTGTGTATGTGTGTGAGAACTTGCATTTTTCTAAGTTTGGAAAATAAATACTTATGTTTATACAAGATGCTCACCTTTGATCACTCTTGGCAACCACTAAACCAGTGAACTGTGGTTTGGTCGATTTCATGGCTCAATGATGGTTTGGCTTTAAAAAATTGCTCCTGTTGTAATTGTTTGTAGTTTCCTTTGTATCAGGTACTAACAACTCAATATTTTGTGTTTTAACCATCAAAATGAACAAATAGATTATCAAGACTGAAAAGGTCATGGTTGGCTGTTTGCTGCATCTTCCTTTGGCATATTTTCATTCAGTCATTCCATTGACTAACAACTTTTTCTTTGTTTAGCTATGATGTTTCCTAATATTTTCTTATCGCACTTGGGACATTGGATATTAGTTCTAATAGTTCTCCTATACAAAGTTTAAGATTTTTGGATGTTGAGCTTCTTTGACCAAGTCTAAAACTGGCCACATATATTAACCTGCAATTACGTGGCCTCTGTATGTCTTAAGCTGTTTACTGCAATGTATTTTGACCTTTTGACCATATCTACAAGCAGGAACTGGTGTCATTCTGTGTATTGAGAAGGCTTTGGCTCAGTCAGGAGTATCCAAGGAAGATGTGAATTATATTAATGCACATGCAACATCTACTCCAGCTGGTGATCTTAAGGAGTATCAAGCGCTGATTCACTGTTTTGGGCAGAATCCAGAGGTTTTCACATAACTCAAGTTTCTCTTTCATGCTATACTTATTGAAGTTTATGCCATAAGGTTTTATGTAATTCTGGCTAATTCTGTTACAGTTAATGGTGAACTCCACAAAATCTATGATCGGGCACCTACTTGGAGCGGCTGGTGCTGTGGAGGCTGTTGCAACTGTGCAGGTGCTTATAATATTTAATATATTTGCTCATGCCATTATGGAAGAAACTCAGCATACTTCTAGATTTAGTCATTTGCAGAAATCCTAGTAGTGATATCCACAGAAAAAACAAAAACAGAAAAATAAAAGGCGCCAGAGGGATATGGATCTTATTCCATTGGTTATGATAGTTTTGTTTTTGTTTTTGTATTTTTTTTCTTCTGGAATACTTTTCGTTTCCAGGTGGGTAACTGAGGTGGGATTTGTCTTCTCACTCTTAAGGCCCCCCAATTCAGAAAGGGATAAGCAATTAAGTAATAGGAATTAAGCAAGATGATGCTCTTTTTCTTAATGTAGGAGGTTTTTATCCAAATGAATAAGATGCTTAATTTGTTGTTTCCTGCTAGAGGGTGTGATGGAGCACCAATTCCTGTTCATTTATGACACTAGGGTCAATAGTTGTTGAAAGAGTCTTTAACAACATAAGTATAGGATCTTGAGGGGTTGTGCAATCCGTAAGCTTGTGAGCACTGCTTCATGAATAGCGACCATGCAAGATATTAATGCTATATTTGGACATTGGAGTTTGATTAGGAAAGGAGAAGGAAAAAGAGAAGTATTGATAAATAAAGCACAAGTTACTACCATTGAAGTGAGGAGAAAACTCTCCTTAGTGTTTTCCTTCCTAAAATAGGACCAAACATAGCCTGAAAGAAACTGATCCAGAACAAGAAGAAAATCATTTTCTTTAGAAACAGTCTCCTTTCTCTGTAGTGGCATTCTCTTGTTGGTAAGTGACATTCTAGAAAAGCTCCTGCCTTTCTGGCAGAAAGAATCACACCTAGAATTCTTACCACACCCATGGTTGGATTGCAGCACACAATCAGAAGAAGCCTTCAAGAAAGCTTTGATAATGCGAAAAAATATTATTAATTGAATTCTACTGAAATCTTGAATTACATGTATTACTAGGCCTCATGGTGTCTCCATCTCCACCCACTCTTTTAGGAATAAATGTTAATACCCTTAAGACTCGACATAGACTCCAAAGATTCGACAATGTTAAAGAAATTGAAAAAGGATTTTGCAACCTAGTTAAAGAAAGTATTCTGCTATTTTAGAATTCCTGATGTGAGACTCAAATTACAAAGTAAATCATGCGAAGAAGCTAAAGACTGATATCCGCCAAACTTAGTTTTAAAATTTGCATTGCTCTACCAACTATAGTTTTTATAGTATTTGGTCTTGTTTAATCATTTCATCGCTTGCATCATTCTTCCTGGTTGGATAGAACCCAACCTAGAGAGATCATATTATGTGAGAGTGAGTGATAGTCAAGATGGCTATATTTTGATTTCTAGGAGGATGCTGAATTTGAAGGTTGTGTGCATGAATTGGTTGCAGAAGAATACATTTACAGAGAATGGCTGTATCTTCCTCAGTTTCCTCTTCTAAATTATCAGTTTTAAGCTCGGCCATATCTTCTAGAAAATCAACAGCTTCTTCCTCATGTCTTGTGGTTCCGGCGGTTTCAACATCAATTTGTAAATATTATTCAGTCTCTGACATATTCCACTGGAAGCTTTGAATGCTCTCACAGGATTGCAGATGTAACAACAATTTGAAGTGAAATAAGAATTTAAGACTTGTTTTTTTATGATAAACACTTGGTAAGGTTTGCTTATTTTTGAATGTTATCTTATTAAGAAAGTAAAAATATAGGCAATTTTAAGTGTCTTTTGGTGTGTTGGGGGAAATATACGGGGAATGTGTGGAAAGCAAAACTGGTTTTGTTTCGGTGGTAGGATATTTTCTACTGTAGATGTTTTCTAATGCAAGTTTTGGCCTAGTTAGTGCATGGCAAGATATTTATTTACGTTGTGTTATTATTTTCATTTTCATTGTCATTTTGAAGGAGATTGAATTGCTGTACAAATATCCATTGCTTTTCTTAATCCTATAGTCACCTGCATTATGCCACATGCTTTTCACTTGTTTCAAATTAGTGCTCTTTGGCTCTTTATTGAGAGCATAGCTTGATTGATTAAATGTTCCATGTAATGCATACTTTGTCCGTTGAATAAAATGATTCATAAAGAGCTGAATACGTTAATCTTGGATCCCGGTATGCATTATGTGTTCAGTTGTTCCGAATTGATGCACTGCAGCTCTTGTTATTAAGGATATGCAGCTCAATGTGTTTAGCTAAACGAACGTTCCTAAAGATGAACATGCGGAACTATAGTTTATTGTTAAATTGTATCCTTGTCCTCTTGTAGGCTATCAGGACTGGCTGGATTCATCCAAATGTCAATCTTGAAAATCCAGAAGACGGTGTGGTATGCTTTCCTGTGCAATCCCTTTCAATAATTTCATCTGCAAATGTGATGGTATTATAGCATATGGACAATCTTCAGTTAGTAGATAGGGCACTTATAGATGAGCATATTGAAAAACTTAATGTTGATATTAAATGCATAGCAATAAGCTGGAAAGAACATGCATGAGTTGGATGGAGAAACTGGTTTAATGCATTTTTGACTTAATTGGACTGATCCAAGAATGTACATGTGCATATTGACTTGATTCAAGCGCATTGTGTTTGTTACATGAATTCCACATTGTATTTATTGATGAACGAGAATGCACTTGTGCTTGTTAAGTCAATTCTGACTCCTTTATTTGTTTCATAAAAAACTGTACAGTATTTATTGATAACCACACTTGATTCAGGATACGCGTGTGCTGGTGGGACCCACAAAAGAAAGACTGGACATTAAGGTGGCATTGTCTAATTCATTTGGGTTTGGTGGCCACAACTCATCAATTTTATTTGCTCCGTACAAGTAGGCTTTACTGTGCTTAAGAATGGTGCAGAGGTATGTAACAGTGTTCATATTGACCTCAAGTTTCTACTAGGAAAAGGGCAGTCGATACAAGAACTGAAAAGGCAAACTATATTTTCTTTTTTGGTGGTGAAGGAAACATTTCTGACTAGTTTAGTATCTTGTGGACTTCAGTTTTCTGCAATGTATGTTCATTCGTACTAGAGAACAGCAGCCTTACTTTCTGCGCCAAACAAGAGTGAAAATGTTAGGCTAATTCACTGCAGACACATTTACAACTTGAGTTCTATGGAAATTATAGTTCATCATAGTTACCTTTTCATGTAATTGGATGGTTTTGCTACCTCTGCAGTGCCATTAAGGTAGCATTCTTGTGTTGCATGGGATGATTGTTTGGACCAAAAGCAAAGAAGTGCACTTGAACTTGAATTGAAGTTGCGATGGAAACTCTGTATTTCCAGCTGTTATGTGTGATGCCTTTATTTTCTTCACAGAAGATCTATTATGATCTCTTTGCAACCATTGTCTGAGATCCAAATGAGCTGCTGTGGAAGCAAAACAATGATAGATCCGTCTTGCTAAATTTTTGACTTAGATTTTTACTGCATAAAGGAAACAGATAGCTCTGGTAAATCCTTGTAATCCTTAGTTCACACAATGACCATGGATAAGAAAAGGTATGCGTGCGTCTGATTATGACTGCTGAAAGCCTATGATACCAGAGCAGATTGCCCCTAAAGATGATTGGTGATTTATTATTTAACATTGTGGAATTAAATGCATGAGAATATTTCAGTAATATTTAAAGATTCATTTTATTTGGGTCAAATGGCACGGCATGATCCTATCCAATCTGCTATTTGGAAAATTGTAGGATCATCTAAGGTCAAGGAGGTTAGATCAAAATTACCTTACCCGTGATTTATTTATGAAATGACGGTCACACACACACACACACACACACACACACACACACACACACACACACACACACACACACACACACACACACACACACATATGTACCATTTTGAATTTTCTCGAAACATTCTTTGTCTTTCTATTTTCACGTCCTGACTTGAGTGTTGCCTAATTTTGTCAAATAAATTCTAGGAATTTCACCTTTTCTTTTAGATTTTTTTTTTAGAATAAAGGATTAGTTCAATCTAATCTAAGCCTAGATCGACCGGATCAGTGATCTGAAAATCATTCGCCGAACTCCTATTAGGATGTGCCATTTTTTGTTTATCTTCAAGACATGGCATGAGTTAGTTTCATGCTTCGATACGAGGTTAACCGTTAATGTCTCTCTCAAAACTACTTGCACAGTTCGTTTGGCAAAGGCATCTTTGAAAGTATGTTCGGCTATATATTATTATGCTTGATAACTAAAGCCCACAATACAAATCTCTTTCGTCACCTCTGAGCAATAAATGTGATGAATCGTGAAACAACCCAAAAGAAGCCTTCATGAAACCGTTGGTATTTGGATGAGGATTATTAACTTTAACTTTTTAGTCAGGTAACATAGCTTGGCCATCATCAACTCCTTCGCCACAAGCTTGACTGGAAATTCTAAAGTTAATAGTCTGTCAAGGTAATTGTAACCTTATACTTAGTGTCAAATACCACAGGACAACTAGTTTTGATCCCGTTAGTTGCATTGGGCAATAGTTTTAAATTTAAAATTTTACTACATCCACCACGTATTAATTATAATCTAGATATTGGTATTTTTTTAAAATATTATAAATATTTAACAAAAATAATAATTTCTAAAAATTAACAAAAATTTTATTGTAAATATTCTTCGAACATCGAACTAACAAAGTAGAAAAAAAAAATAAAAAAATCACAGGCTAAAGAAAAATTATAATATGAAAAAAAGTGGAAAGGTTCAATCAAAATCGAAAAATATATCTAAAATTTTAATTTACCCCCAAATTGAAACTTCAAATTCCTTTTGTAAATTAGCCTAGCTCATAAACATAAAAAGAGTATTAATATTAGTAAATCATACAAAAATTATAAAATACATGCATCATAAAACAACTAGAATTTAACTCACCAAACAAATGATTTTATAGAGGTGTAGCAAAAAAAATATTTTTGTAACTTTAAATATTAGTGTATTGCATGTTTGGTTACTTTTAGTATATAATATTTGTAGGAATTATGAGCTTAGATTAAGGAATTTAACTTAATTAAAATATCAAATTATGGAATAAAATATATTTTAAGAAATATTAAATTAAGGCAAAAATTTTCAAACTAAACATATAGAGAGGAGTAGGAGTTTTTTGTCAATTACAAAAGTTATTAAAACACACATTCTTGTTGTTCTTAATAATTAAAGGTAACAACGGTTGTACTTTACTTGGTAAAATTTTAAAATTCCTTAACATATGCAATCTCGAAATTATTATTTTTTAAATAAATTAACCATCATTTTAATTTATTTGAAAATACATTGTTACTTTAATAACATGGATTATAATCTAATTTGAACCAATAATATAAACATAGTTGGTTAATATATAAATTATAATTGGATCCTTAAAAGTGTAAATATTAAACATATGAAAAGTAATAAAATTGCTTTTGAAAAAATTAATTGAAAATAATTTTTACAAAGAAATTTCTAAGTCCTAGTGATTAAAATATTAAATTATGACGCAAAATATATTTTATTGTGTTTACATATATATATAAAGATACATATATATAGAGAGATTGAATAAATATATTATACAATAAAAATTAAAATAATTTATATTACATTGGTTAGGTGCCATCTAAGCCTTTTAAAATAAAATTCACATACAAATAAACAAAAAAAGTTTTTGATGTGTGTGTCAATTAATCATTGAATCAAGAGTACTAAATTATTAAATTTAAAAAGAAAAGTATATGTTAATATAGTTTATTTTTATAAAAAAATAGTTTTGAATCCATACATTTTAAAGACAATAAATTTAAATTAAAAGTTATTTTATTCAATTTTTATTATAATTTAAATATGATAATATTTAATCTAATCATAAGAAATAAATCATAAGACACCGCCAAAACATCGAACCAAAAAAATAATTAAAAAAACACAAGTTAAATGAAATTTATAACACGAAAAAAGTGAAAAAAAATCGATAAACACAAAAAATTAATGTAGTTGGTAGGATATAAATTATCAACTTACCACAAAATTGAGGCTCCAAATTTCTTTTACAAATTGACCTATTCATAAACATAAAAATTTATTAATATTAGAAAACCATATGTAAATTAGAAAATACATGCATATTAAAAAAATAATTAAAGTTTAATTCACTAAGCATACAATGTGAAGAAAAAAGAAAGACGATGATTTTGTGTCTTTAAATATTAGTCAATTGCTTATTTTGGTTATTTTTAGTATTAGTTACTTGTAGGAAATTATGTGCTTAGATTAAGGAATTTAACTTAATTAAAATATCAAATTATGGAATAAAATATAATTTTAGAACATATTAAATTAATGTAAGATTTTTATAAATAAATATATGAAAAGTTTTTTTATTATACATATAGTAAAAATAATATCAAACTAAGGTAGCTTCACCTCTTTTTTAGGGATTATGATTATATATAGAGAGAGAGTTATAAAATTAAATTCCATACATTAATTAGTACTTTGCATACATAAACATATATATTGATATGGGATAACTCAGTAGGCTCAACAGGCTCAATATTGAATGCCTAGTGGGCCTAACATCAAATGAGATAGTCCAGGAGACCCAACGGTACGTTTGTTTGGTCGACCAGTATCAACCTCACTTGGTAGGATCTGCGGTCAACCCGTATCGACCTCAGGACCACTCCAAAAGTTCGAATATTCGA
>JACGDI010005691.1:541189-629748 GCA_014898725.1 Jacaranda copaia
GTAGTTGCATGGTCACAATGAATTCATCCATGCCAAGATGCTGGTGACCACCTTACAAGGCATTGCACTAGACTGGTTCGTGAAGTTGGAACCATCAATGATTTACTACTATAATCAGTTGTGTGATAAATTCTTGCACCAGTTTGCCAGCAGAAGAAAGGCCAAGCTCCCCCATACTGACCTCCATACCGTCAAGCAGGGCGAGGGGGAATCCCTCCGAGACTTCTTTACCAGATTTAATACGAAGGTCCTGAAGATTGATAACCCCAGGATTGAGTTCTTGATTGACGTGTTGTTCCTGGGGCTCAGGCATAAAGAATGCGCCAATGCTTTGGTGCGAGAATGGCCCGGGTCGATGGAGGAGCTGCTCAACCTGGTGGAAAGATACATGATTGAGGAGGAAATGAACAAGCTCAAGTTCGAATCCTCCGAGGTTGAGAAGAAAAAGAAGGATAGAGACGACCAAAAACAAAAAGAGCTAGGTTGATCTCCGATCAAGCGCTTCCATAACTATACGCCATTGAACACCCAGAGGAAGGAGGTCTTTTACACTATCCAGCATGATAACCTCCTCAAAAAGCCCATAAAGTTGACGGAGACTGAAGTCATGAAGAAATCAAAGAAATATTGCCACTTCCACAAGCAGAAAGGGTATGACATTGATGAGTGCTTCAATATCCAAGATGAGATTGAGAGGTTGATCAAACAGGGTTACCTAAAAAAATACATAGCTGTGGAAGTGTAGACTGATGGGGGCAAAACTAACCGGATTCCCTGTAGAGAAAGGTCGGTTAGCCCTGGAAGCGAAGATAAAGGGAAAAAGCCCGTCTAGGAAGATTGCTCACCCATCAGAGGGGTGATTGACATGATTGCAGGAGGTCCCATTGGGGGGGACTCTAAGTCTGCTCAGAGGCAGACACAGAGGAGGCTGGAATCCGATAAAGCTTCGCCTGTGGAGACAACTTTCCACATCTCAATGAGCATAGGGATTCGGGTCAACGCTGGAGTGGGTCTTGAGGTCGATATATGTCGACTAGACTTTTGAAAAAAATTAAGAATTCCTAACTTTACCAAATTTCCTTATTTTAATTAATCATATTAATTATAAAATTGTCATTACTAATATTTTACAAGTTCCAAAATTTTATTTTATCCAAACACTTAAGAACTTAATTTTTTTATAAAAAAAAAAGATTTAGAATTTAATAAGTTCCAAAAACATCTTATCAACAGTCTTAATTAGAATTCAGATGTGGAAAAAATTGTCCAAGGCGTATCTAGATATAAAAAGAAGGTGTGTGTCTGAGCCCGGGTTCGAACCGGGGACCTCTAGTGTGTGAGACTAGCGTGATAACCAACTACACCACCCAGACGAATTTACTGCCAATTAGTTCTTTTCTTCCAGATTACATGATTAATATAAACAATATTGATTGTTAGTTCTTCTCATTTTTTTTCTTGTTTTTTTTAACTGAAAAAACAGTTGTCATTATATTAAATATTGCATGCCACTCAATTTTAAGTGGTTTAATTTAGAAAATACACGCGGAAAGAAGAGTATTTCCAGTGGAACAATGTCGGAATCTTGGATTGTATATAAATAAAAAATGCACTAGAAAGCCTAAAAGTTTAACGTCAAATAATATAATTTGTAGCTTAAATTTTAATATCTTTTTTCCTTTTGTTTTCCTTGTTAAAGTCTATGTTCTAAAGTAGCCCTATCACAGCACCTAGGCATCCAGAAACTAAGAAATTAACCCAATTGGAAAATTTTTATTTCCCAGTTTCATCACCAATGAAGTCTTGCTCGAGAAGGAAAGTTGATCTGATGTACTCTGTAGAGAATGGTCCAGCTCAGCATTACTAGTTAGCCAGCTATTAGTTAAGTCTGTTATTTAGCTAAGCAGTGGTTAGCCGATTTAATTAGTTCTTTTCTGTTAGTTTTAGTCGGTTAGTCAAACTATTAGTTCAGCCATAAATAGGGCAATAAATGCGTTGTGGCAGTTAGCTTGTACAAAATTGAGAGAGAGACAGATTTTTTCTCTGAAATCAAAATGGTCCTGCATTACTTTTTATGCGCCAACAATATCAATATGCAATGAACTATTAGTTCGTGGTATCAAAGCGATACCGATCCTATAGAAAATTTACCAACTGCTGCCACAAGTTGATCATTCGACATAAGAAGAAAAATCGCACTGATGGATTGTGCGAGAAGGAATGGAGGCGTTTGGGATCTAAACGAGAACAAAGCTGAGGTGGCGACGGAAATCTGCTACATCTCCAGTCTTAGGAGGGATGGTTCTAGTGTCGTCTCCGTTGAACGGAAACAACTATTTGTCCTGGAGTTGAGCAATGAGATAGTGCTGGGCACAAAGGTTAAGCTTGGATTTGTCGACGGCAAATGTTCGATGCTGGATGAAGAATTAGAAGAGTTTGAGCAATGGAATAGAGTGGATTGCATGGTGCAATCGTGGATTTTGAATTCAATTTCAAAAGAGATAGTCAGTGCATTTCTTTTCACCCCCACAACTAGGGAATTATGGTAGGAACTGGAAGAGAGATTCGAAGAATGCAATGGCCCCTAGTTATATCAATTGCAGAGAGAACTCAATTCGATTTCTCAAGGAAATCAGTCAGTAGCACAATATTACACCAAATTGAAAAAGTTATGGGATGAGTTGCAATGCTTGCTTCTAATTCCTCATTGCAATTGCAGAGTGGCCAAATAGGTAGCCGATTACAATGCCTCTAGTAGATTGGTTTAATTTCTCATGGGCTTGAATGAAAGTCACAACAACATTAGAAACCAAATATTGGTTATGGAGATGCTTCCGGGCATACTCTATAATATTGAGAGTCAAAAAGCAAAGAGAGATCCAGATGGTGCTTAATGATAAACTTGATAATGTAGCGATGATGGCAGGGAATCAGCCCGCAAAGAGAAATGACAGTGAGGTTCAAGGATTTAGGAAGGGAAAATCGGGTCAAAAGAAGATAGACAAGTTGAGTTTACATTGCTTGCCCTGTAATTATAGTGGTCACACGAAGGAGACATGTTTTAAACTTCACAGTACTCCTAATTGGTATAAAGAATTTGTGGAGATGAGGGCTAAATCTAGAGCTACATTGATGGCTAACCTAGTGGATACAGGGGGAAGAAATGAATTGGGAGAGGAGAATGGATTGCTTGCCAGTGGAATGATAGAATTTAAGATCTTGTACAGAGTGAGGTAAATAGAATCATGAAGGGAAATGGCACTATGGAAGGGATTTCAGCCAACATGGCTCAATTCCATGATTTCACATGTATAAATCTTCACCATCTTACCTTCATTGTGCTATGTTTGTTGGAATATGATTGTTGGATTATTGATACGGGCCTCGAATCATATGTTTTGCGACTTGAAAATCCTAAAATAACCAAAACCTATAAAACTTCCTACACTCGTATATTTGTCAGATGGATCAATTAAAATGATCTAAAAGATAGGAAGAAATTCACCTTTTGAACCAACTAACTTTAACCAATGCTCTATGAAGATTTAGAGAGAATTCTTCTTAATTTTATTGAATAAGAACATTTACAATTTATAGAGATTGGTTGTAGTTTGCAAACCACAAAACTAGGAACTGAAAAATAACTAATTGGAGAAAAATCCTCCATCAAACATGAAAACAAAATAAAGATGAGATCTGGTGTATATTACCAGAATCTCTTTAGTACATATTGCCAAAATAAAATCCTTGTAATCTCTAACTAATTAAAATTGAGAATTCCACACTCCCCTTTAAGTTGGGTTGTAGATGTTGTACATATATAGCTTGCTTCTTAATTTTTCAAATGTTGTTCATGGAAGAGTTTTGGTCAGGATACCTACCGTTTGAGACCTAGTTGGTATATATATGAGTTGCACCGCTGAGTTCTCAATATTTTTTGAGATGAAATGCCAATCTATCTCGATATGTTTTGTTTGGTCATGGTGCATGGGATTCTTTGCAATGCTAATGGCCACTAGGTTGTCACAAAACATCTTGATAGGCTTCTTGTTGGTGACTCCTAGTTCATTAAGCAATCTTTGTATCCACATTCTGTTATAGATGCCAATTGTAAGAGCCCTGAATTCTACCTCTGCATTGCTCCTTGAAACCATAGGCTACTTTTTGCTCCTCCATGTCACAAGATTTCCCCAAATAAATAGGTAGTATCTTGAAGTAGAATGTCTATCTGACACATCTCCTACTCAATCAACATTTGAGAATACTTCAATTTCTTTGTTGTCACTCTTTTTTTACAATAGTCCTTTACTTGGTGTCATCTTAAGATACCTCAAGATTCTATTTATGGCCTCCACTTGTTCTTTTGTAGGGTAGTTCACGAATTGACTCACAATACTAACAGGGAACTCAATGTCAGGTCGAGTGTGTGACAAATAGATGAGATGATCAACAAGTTTTTGATATCTCCCTGTGTCTATTGGTGCACTATTTTCTACTGTTTCAATCTTCTTGGTTGGATACATGGGAGTATCTATTGGTTTGCATCTAGCATACCTGTCTCCTTTAGTAAGTCTAGAACATACTTACGTTGAGATACAAATATACCCTTCTTAGAGCGAGCCACTTCTATGCCTAGAAAATATTTAAGATAGTCGACGTCTTTAATTTCAAATTCCTGGGCTAACAGTTTCTTTATTCTTACTGGTTCATCCTTATAATCACCAGTTAGAATTATATTATCAACATATACTATCAGAACTGCAATTTTCCTTTCAGTAAAGAACTTTACGAAAAGTATGTGAATTGCCTAGCATTGAGTATATCTGTGTCCTACTACAGATTATGCAAACCTACCAAACCATGCATAAGGGGATTGTTTCAACTCATACAAAGGTTTCCTAAGTTTGCATATTTTATTGTAGTTGGACTAAGTTTCCATTTCTGGTGGAATCTCCATATACACTTTCTTCTTTTAGATTGCCATTTAAGAATGCATTTTTAACACTTAGTTGATGTAGAGGCTAGTCTTTATTTGCAACAATTAAGTTAAGGACTCTAACGGTGTTAAGCTTGGCAATTAGGGCAAAAGTCTCTTCATAGTCTATCCTATAACACTGATTGAATCCTTTAGTAATAAGACGAGCTTTTAATCTCTCTATACTTCCATCAGCTTTATGTTTGATAGTGAAAATCCATTCTTCTCTAGTGCACTAATTTCTTCATTCATAGCTGTTCTCTATGCAGGATCATTGAGAGCTTCCTAGATGGAGCGAGGTACCTGTACACTATTAAGAGAAGGAACAAACACTTGGTAGGATGGGGATAGTTTTTCATATGACACAAAATAGCAGATCGGATGATTGGTGCAAAATCTAACACCTTTTCTCAACGCAATTGGCATATCTAAATCACTACTGATACGTATAATATCCTCATGACTAGAAATTTCCTTATCTAAGTGAATTTGAGTGGGATTTGAACTTAGTTTAAAGTCTTAGTCCAAAGTGAGAGGTATTAGATGCATTATCTATCTCTCAGGCCTCATCTTCCTCGTATGGACATAGAACTCTTTGTTTGCAAATTGAGGAGATTTGGGTATGTTATGGGCATGGGTGGTATTGAGAATGTTTTTAGGAGAAGGATGGCTTTCTGGTTGGATAGGGGTTTGAGTTGTGATAGGATGAATCTCGGCTTTTTCTAGAATTTGAATAGTATTTAGTGTACATGATGGTGGCAATGGGTCTCTGATTGATTTGCTGCCATGATTTTCATCCTAAAACTGATATTCACTCATATGTTCCCCTTGAATTGAAGGTTTGGGGGTAATATGCCTGATTTTAAAAAAATATGACATCTATGGAGTTGTATATTTTTTTGGTGATTGGAGAATAGCACTTATAGCCCTTTTGATTAGGAGAATACCCAAGAAACACACATTTGACGAATTTGGGGTCTAACTTACTTCGATGTTATTTATGGACATGAACAAATGTTGTGCAGCCAAATATTTTTAGATCTAAGGTTGTAATAAGTTTGGTGTATGGAAATATTTGAAGAAGAGTTTGGCATGGGGTTTGAAATTTAAGGATTCTAAAGGGCATTTGGTTAATGAGATATGCTGCTGTAACAATTGCTTCTCCTTAGAAGTGTTGTGGAGCATAAGTAGAGAACCTAAGGGATTGAGCTATTTCTAGTATTTATTTTTTCTCTCCACAACTCCATTTTGTTTGGGGAGGGGGGTGTCAATGCATGAGCTTAAGTGGACTATGCCCTAACTTAGAAAATATGTTCCTAGGATAGACTCAAAATATTCTCTGACATTATCTATTTTTAGGGCTTGAATCTTTGTATGGAATTAAGTTTGTATCATGGTGTTGAAATTTTGGAAAATTTGACCCACTTCGAATTTTTCTTTCATCAGATATATCTAGGTTAATCTTGTGTGACCATCAATGAATGACACAAACCATCATGCTCTTATTCAATTTTTTTATTCTTGATGGGCCCCACACATTACTATGAATCATAGCAAATGGGTGAGATGGTTTATTTGGGTGGTGACGATAAGTGGCACGGGTACGTTTTTCTAATTGGCATATTTCACAACTGAAAGACCTAAAACTTTTATTAATGAATATAGAAGGAAATAGCTTTTCAAGGTACATAAAATTTGGATGACCAAGTCAAAAGTGCCATAACATAATCTCATTATCTTTATTGACATAAGACTGACTTTTAAAGGACACACAATTTGCACTTTGAGTTTGTCTTCTGAAAGGAGTATGGTCTTTGAGCAAGTATAGTCTAGATTGCATCTTAGCATTGCCAATCATCCTCCTCGAATCCAATTCCTAAAATTCACACAAGTTTGAAAAAATTTTAGTCATATAATTGAGATCACAAGTTAATTTACTAATAGATAGTAAATTATAATCCAACTAAGGAACATAGAGAATAAAGTTTAGAGATAGGTCCTTTGAGAGGGTGATTGAATCTATTCCTTCAACTCTAAAAAAAGACTCATTTGCAATTTGAACCGTGTAATTTTCTTTACATGGACTGTACTCATGAAATAACTTAATATCTCCCATCATATATTTCAATGCTCCTGAGTTAATGATCCATGTACTTGAGTGTTGTTTCTTGACAAAAAGAGCCTTTGAGAATTTATCTTTCTGAGCTAATGTGCCGATTCCAACGATGGTGGTGTTTTGAGTTGTAAAGGTCTGACTGAGCAACTTCTGTAGCATTTCCAGTTGTTATTTGGTGAAAGGGCATAGCTTCTTTGGAGAAGAAAGATTATTAGCAGAGACTGTGAGATTGGTATGGCTTTCTTGATCACTTATAGATTTAGAGGGCTTCTAATTTGCTGGTTTACCATGAATTTTCCACCAACTTTCTCGAACATATCTATTTTGGCGACAATGGTCACACTAAGGCTTTCCTTTTCCTTACCGATTATTATTGTGAGTGTTGAAGTGGTGTCCACATACAACAAGAGCCGATCCTTCTTGAGTTGGGAAAGATGTTTGGGATCCCATTGTCATCTTCTACCTGCTTTCCTCATGCCAAACTTTAGAGAATGCTTTTCGGGAACTTGGAGAAGGCTTAATTCCCATCACTCTTCCTTTAACTTCATCAAGATCTTTGATGAGGCCAAGCAAAAACTTGAACATGCGCTTTTGTTCAACAATTCTCCGATATAATACTAAGTCTTCGGAACACCTCAAGTTGTGGACTTAAACATGTCAAGTTGTTGCCAAAGACGGGAAAATTGATTGAAATATTGGGTTATCATGAGTTTTCCTTGGCATAAGTCATGCAGATTGGCTTCAATCTTGAATAACTCAACAATGTTTTTAGTGCTTGAATAGGTTTCCCTTGCGGCATCTCATATATTCTTTGTAGTCCCATAAAGGAGAAAACTTTCCCATATGTCATTGTTTATTGAATTAATGAGCTAAGACATCACCATATGATTTTCAGCCTTCTAGATTTTGAATCTTGGATCATCTTTATTAGGAATGATACCTTCACCTGTGAGGTAATCATCCTTGCCTCTTCCACAAATATACGTCATCACGGATTGTGACCATTGCTCTGATTCCATGCATTTTAGAGAATAGACCTTGGGCCTAATTCAACCATAATAGTTAGTTTATGAGGTAAGGATTGCCTAAGATCATATACAGAGACCACAACATATTTATTATCGATGTGAGACACTAACACATCCCGTGTATGCCCAAAAATGAACATATGAAATGGGGAATAACATGAAATGGATAGCTCAATAATACTGGGTAACCAACATTGGGAATAGGTGGCTTTGATACTATGAAGATTTAGAGAGAATTCTTCTTAATTTTATTGAATAAGAACATTTACAATTTATAGAGATTAGCTACAGTTTGCAAACCACAAAATTAGAAACTAAAAAATAACTAATTAGAGAAAAATCCTTCATCAAACACATAAACAAAATAAAGATGAGATCTGGTGTATATTACCAGAATCTCTTTATTACATATTGCTAAAATAAAATTCCTGCAATCTCTAACTGATTAAAACTGAGAATTCCACACTCTATATACTCCACACTTTAAATAAAACCTATTATCAGTTAGCAAACTTTTGCCATAAATTCACATTATACTCAACATATTGTGTGTTGCAGGACCTAAAGATTAAGGAGGTTCTGGCCATTGGAAAATTGTATGTGTTTGACTCTAGTTCCTTTAATCTTACTGTGTTATCTCATTTCACTAAAATTTTTAGTCTTTCTTCCAAATGTAATTCAAAACCTTTTCATTCTAGTTGTAATAACTACACATCCTTCTCTCTAGTTAATGATTGTGCATTACTTTGGGACAAAAGGCTTAGGCATTGCTTTCCCACAACTATGTATATGAATCTTATGAATATAATTGATTTCACTTCCTCACTTGCTTGTGACATTTGTCAACTTGCCAAGCAATACAGACTTAGTTTCTCAAACAACCAAATAAAAACTTTTGCTCCTTTCCAATTGTTGCATATAGTTCTTTGGAGGGCATGCCACCAAGTGTCAATAATTGGGACTCATTCCTTCATGACTATAGTGGATGATTAGAGTAGGACAACTTCGACATATCTCTTGTCGCATAAGTTTCAAACCACTAAAGCTTTAAACTAATGTCTTAGCCATGTAGAAACTTAGTTTGGAGTCAAGGTGAAATTTATAAAAATAGATAATGGAAGTGAATTCACTAGCCACAATTGTTAATCCTTATTTTCTAAAATGGGAATCCAACATTAGAAATCATGCTTATACACTCCACAACAAAATGGAGTTGTTGAGAGGAAACATAAACATTACTCCAAGTGGCTAAAGTATTGTTGTTTCAAGCTAATCTTCCAAAGAGATTTTGGGGAGAATCCATTCATACAACCACTTACATTATCAATAGATGGCCCTCTCACCTTTTAGGTTGGAAATGTCCTTATGATCTTCTATTCAAACACTCACCTATATATGAGTCTTTGAAAATATTTGGTTGTTTATGCTACATTACTAATACCCTACCTCACAAAGATAAATTTGATCCATGAGCTTCAAAGTGCATTTTTCTTGGTTACTGTTTTAGGTAGAAGGCCTTTAAGGCCTATGATCTTAATTCCCATAAGTTACTTATATCCAGAGATGTGATCTTTGATGAGAATATCTTTTCTTATCAACTAAATTCTGATATGGAATGTTCACCTTTGCCCACTATCCAATTAGATAATGATCCCTTTATTGTTGAAACTTCAGTACCTTCTACTCATTTTAGCGACACATCATCTGACTTGCTTTCTGTTGGTCCCTCATCTCATTTACCTAACCTGCAAGATAGTCAACTTGTTGCTATCAGACAAAGTGCTAGAGTCAAAGCACAAACTAGCCTGGTTAAAGGACTTTGTGTTAACTACTATCTAACAAACCTTACTTGCTTTAGCATACAACCAAACTACTGTTAGAAATTTAAATAAGGCCCATTTTATTCATACCTATCCCTACCATACCTCACAAAACCTCAATGAGCAATACATAGAATTTTTGGCTAACGTGTCTTGTGGTTCAGAACCAAGTTCTTATAAATAGGCCAACACTAATCCAAGATGGCTGGAAGCCATGACAATAGAATTGAAGGCACTTAAGAGAAACCACACTTGGGACTTAATTGATTCACTTGTCGGAAAGAAGGATATAGGCTCAAGATGGGTCCATAGAATTAAATATAAATTGGATACGACTATCAATAGGTTTAAAGCTAGATTGGTTGCTAAGGGGTATAGTCAAGTGGCTGGGGTTGACTACTTTGATTAATTTTCCCCAGTGGCAAAATTAGTTACAATAAAGGTTTTCTTAGTCGTAACAAGTGCAAAATGATGGCCCATACATTGGTTGGAGATCAAGAATGCATACTAATTTGTCGCAAAAATGTTGTTTTGCAACAAATTTGTCTGTCGCAAAAGGGGCAGTTTTGCAATGGATTAAAATCTGTCACAAAAGTTTCGTTGCTAATTTGGAAAATTAAAAAAAAATAAAATAGTTTGCAACGGATTTAAATCCATTGCAAATTGTCAGGGGTAAATAAAGTGCCTTAATTTCCTCTTTCCATACCCAAAAAAACTCCCAATTTTTCTTAGGCTTTCTTCTTCCCCTTCTCCTTTTTCTTCTTCTTCCTTTTTTATTCTTTCTCTTTGCAAATTTTGGAAATGGTCGGCCAAGGAGCGCTATCATCGGCTAGCTAGTGCAGCTAGTTGCTAGAGGCCCTTTGGCTACACCAGGTTGCTGTGCTGGATGCCTGCTTGCTATACCAGCGGACTAGCAACCATATTTGGAATTAATTTTTTCAAAAAAAATTAGTTTTAATTTTAAAAAACATGCTAATGGTTGTTCAGGTTATTGTTTCAAATTTGAGAAGTGTATGCTTTTGTTTTATTTCCATTAATTGAGGTAATTTTTTTAAGTATGTTAAAATTTAATTATGTTTTAGTTATCTTTATTATGTTTTAGTTAATTATCTTCACTAGTTAAAATTTGATATGTTTTAGTTATCTCCATTATATTTTAGGTAATTGTCTCCATTAGTTAAAATTTGATTATGTTTTAGTTAAAATTTGATCTATGTTTTAGTTATCTCCATTATGTTTTAGTTAATTGTCTCCATTAGTTAATATTTGATTACATTTTAGTTAAATTTAAATAATAATTTATTATTTTTGGTATAATAATTTGATTTAGCCAAAAAAAATAAAAATATGTATTAGTTGAAATTTGAGTAGCATTTTATATTCATTTTAAATGTTGTTATTTTTGTTAGAGTTATGTTTTTTTTTGAATTAAAAATTTTATTAAAATTTTGATTGAGTTAAATTTTTTGGTACTATATATTGAATTGTATTAAATTTTTAAGTTTTCATTTAGTTTATGAAATTATGATTTATGAATAAATATGTGCGGTTGTAACATGTGCCTAACGATGTAGGCTCTCTCGACTGTGGTGGAAATCTTTTGTGAGTGTTGATTTTTGTAGAGCATTTAGAGGTAAGTTTGGATATTTTATTTTAATTTTATATATTTTTATAGTACAATACATTAGAAATGTTTAGAATTGATGGAATTGAAAGGAGAATGGGATATTGGGAAAAGAGGTGGAGCCTTTTCATTTGTTGCTGATTGATTTTTAATTATTTGCATGATGGTGATGGACATAAGGGGGAGTGTTTATGTGTCATATGTATTTACTAATATTATTAATTATTTTCAATTAAAATGATGCTACTCATTATATTTAGTCTTAATTTTGGGCAATTTGGATATCTTATTTTAGGGAGGGGTTTCATACAGATTATTATTTTTGTGATGACAAAATAGTCATTGGAGAAAAATTCTTGCTAGAGGAATCATGAAATGCATAAATGGAATAATGTATGAATTTGAGGAATAATTTTGATATTTATATCTAAATCAAATTTCAAAGATAGTTGAGATTACATAATCTCACCCCCAAACTCACTGCTTCAATAGTTATTAGTCTCATTTTTATTACGGGCTTTGGATAAATTACTGGCCGGTCTGCAAATATCATCATTCATATCAAACAACAGATTACCTTATATTAAAAGCTATAACAAATGTTAATATCCCAAATCAAACATACCTAAAATAATTTGTTTACCCACTTCTTTTGTTAGGTCATCTTTTAATCCTTTTGTTGATTACTCTTTTTTTTTATTTGCCAAATATATTCATCTCTAAATAATAATAATAATAATATACTATACTATAAGCAATTACTTTCCAATAAACATACATTAATAAAGTAAATAATCAAATAGTTTTATCGAAATCAAAATATTTATAATAAAATTATTTTTGCATTGTTCAAATTGAGATTGCTTTTAATGAATTTACTCTTTTACAGTATATGGATATTCATGCTGAATGTAGTTGAATGTATAATAGGCTCTTTCCAAATCGAAAAGATTATACAAGAGAGTTTGTTGTTGGGGTGGAAAGTTTTATTGATTATGCATCTGTCCACCCTCAATGTTTGAAAGATAGAGGAATAATGCGTCCTTGTTCAAAATGTAAGAATTTGAAAATTTTGATACCTAATGAAGCACATGTACATTTATTAAAATATAGATTTTAGCTTAATTATTGGTATTGGACTGCACATGGGGAGACTGAATCTCTGGATTTCAATGTACATAGGGAAGCTTCTAGTAATGCTCATTTTTGTGGTGATGCCGCGAACAATAGTTATGAAAATATGGTTTATGATGCTATGGGAACTAGTTTTTATACTGAATCAATCATGAGGAGGACATTAATCCGAACAAAGAGAAGCCTCCAAACATAGATGCTTAAGCTTTTTATGCAATGTTGGTTGCTGCAAAACTACCGTTGTGGTCAAGTTGTGAAACTCATTGTGAGTTGTTTATGACTTTACAAATGATGTGCTTAAAATTTAACTACAAAATATCTCAAGGACATTTTGATTGAATGGCGGAACTTATTAAATCCTCAAATCCTTCAAAAACTATATCCCAAATAACTTTTCCCAAGCAAAGAAATTGATTTCAAAATTGGGGTTAAGTTTTTTGAAGATCGATTGTTGTATCAATGGTTGTATGTTGTTTTACACAATTGATGCCAGTTTGAATAAATGGAAGTTTTGCAATCATCCCCATTTTAAACCAACCAAAAGAGGTCATCAAACAAGAAAGTGAATTCCTTACAAAAGGATGCATTACTTATCCCTAATTCCTTGGCTCAAAAGATTATATGCATCTTTGAAATCAGTCGACCATATGAGGTGGCACTTTGAAAACAAAAGAAGTTCTATTATTTTATATCATCCTTTTGATGGGTTTTCTTGGAAGCATTTCGATGAAACTCATCTAGATTTTACATCTAAGCCAAGAAATGTTAGCCTTGGATTATATGCAGATGGATTTAACCCTTTTAGTCAATTTGCTATATTATATTCACGTTGGTCAGTTATTGTAACTCCATATAACTTGTCTCCCGAATTATGCATGACAACTCCATACATGTTCTTAACTTGTATAATACCTAATCCACATAATCCTAAGAGTAGAATTGATGTCTATTTACAACCTTTAATTGAGGAGTTGAAGTTGTTATGGGAAGATGGCGTAGAAATTTATGACATTTCTAAAAAGCAAAATTTTCAATTAAGGGCAGCTCTCATGTGGACGATTAATGATTTTCCCATTTATGACATGCTATCAGGTTGAGTGATTGTAGGAAATTAGCATGTCCAATTTATATGGAGCGAACTAAGGCATTTAGATTGAAGAATGGTGGAAAAGCATCTTGGTTTGATTGTCATCATCAGTTCTTGTTTACAGATCATATATATAGAAGGAATAGAGATGCATTTTATAAGGAAAGGATTGAACAATTGGAGGCACCTCCTCAATTGATCGGTCGACAAATATGGGAGAGGATTTTTAATGTTCCCAAAATTATTGACTTGTCAGTAACTTTTGATAAATTACTTGGATATGGTGTATCACATAATTGGATAAAACAAATTATATTTTGGGAGTTGCCTTATTGGAAAGATAACTTGGTACACCATAATTTGGATGTTATTTATATCAGGAAAAATATCTTTGAAAGTATGCTTAACACCTTGATGGATGTCCAAGGTAAGACTGAGGACAATGAGAAGGAAAGACTTGCCTTAGAGGAATATTGTAGGAGACTAGGGTTACATTTGAGACTTTTACCAAATGAAAAATACATCAAACCGAAAGCTTGTTTCTCCTTAACTATAGATCAAAGGTAGGAGTGGTGTAATTGGCTAAAGGATCTTAAAATGTTGGATGTGTATGCTTCAAATTTGGCAAGATGCGTTGACAAAACAAAATTAAAATTACGTGGGTTGAAGAGTTATCGTTGTCATGTATTTATGCAACAGTTGCTACCAAGTGTCTTCAGTTTGCTACCACAAAATGTGTGAAGGCCCTTAACTGAATTCAGCCAATTTTTTTGAGAATTCTATGTAACAGAATTATGTGAAGATAGTTTATTGCAGTTAGAAAAAAAATCCCAATTTTCTTGTGTAAGTTGTAACGCATATTCCCACCATATTGTTTTGATTCAATGGAGCACTTGACGGTACGCCTACCGTATGAGGCACTTGTTTGTGGGCTTGTACAATATAGATAGATGTATCCTTTTGAGAGGTAAATAATCAATCTAATGTGCAAATACTATAAATATTCCGTACATATTAAACATTTATAGTTATATGTCTTCATTTTTTAGATTTTTATATGAATTAAAAGGTATGGTCAAAAATAGAGCTAAAGTTGAGGGATCTACATGTGAGGCATATCTAGTCCAAGAATCAACAAATTTTTCATTGTATTTAGATGGGAGATGAAGTTTGGGATGGATTGTTTTGAGAATTGGGCAATGATGGATACCAAAAAATAAGTGCTCAAAATAAAGTGAATCTGACATCAAACTGTGGTGGTGTGGGATTTCCACTTCATCAGGGTGGATGTATCTCACACCTATCACACAAAGATAAATTGGTAATTTTATAAAAGTCAACATTTAATCTTAATTATAATTGCTTCCTGAAAAATGTGTTTAGATACAGGAGAAAGAACCTGGACACCAACCTAGACTTGCAGAATCATTTATGCGTACACATTCTACATTAAATGAAAGAGGTGAACGCATAAGGGTCAATGAACGTGCATAGAATACTTATGTAAGTAGTATGCTATATAAAAACAAAGAAAGTTTAAATGTTATAAATTTTATGTTAGAAAGTTTAAATGTCATATATATGTTAATTTTTATTGTAGAAAGTTTAAATTTTTATACATGGTGATCATTCTATATACTTTATGTATAGAATACGTTCAATAGTCAACTAGAAGGGTTCTTTAGTCACAGTTCAAGTGATAGTGTTGACAGTTCTTCAGTGCCTATGTCATTTCAACTTTAGGTAAAAGTTCTAAGTTATTAATTTATATTTTATCTTATTTTGAAATTAAATTATTTGATTTTTATTAATTTGTGTTAATATTATTTATGTAGGTGTGGAAAAATACAATAGACGGATCAAAGAAAGGGTGGATTTATGGACTTGGAAGTAAGGCTTCCTTTGTTTTGGGTCACTTGTTTGGAGGACTTTCAAATAATTTGCCTATAAAAGTGAACAAATTAAGATATTGAAAGAAGAAGTGACAATGTTGAAAGAAGAAAATTTGATATTCAAACAAAAATTCATGGATATGGAGGTGATGATGCGATAGATGTTCATGCAATAGAATATGCATGCCGCACCACCATTAGTTCATTGTCGTATATCACCGTTTTATCTGCCTACAAAGCTCTCCTTCATGGCGTCGAGTTCACATTTATCTTAGCCAGTGGTATCTCCTGCACCATCCTTTATTTAAATCTCCTAATGAATAGCCACGAAGAAATGTAGATGATGAGAATGATGATTGATTGACTTATGTATGAATATTTAGGTATATACTTTGTTAAGATGATTACACTTTGATAATTACATTTTAATGCATTTATATTGTTGAATTTATAAATATTTTGTTTATTTAATGTCATATTTGAATTTTATGGAAGATTTATTGTTTTATCATTTGATGATTATAAATGTCGTTAAGTATGGTGATTTTGAATTTATTGATATACTATTATTGATTACAAGTTTTTAATAATGGAAAAATGCTAAAAACAATTAAAAATAGTTTGCGATGAAAAAATTCTTCAAAAATTGCACTTTGCAATGGATTTTATGGAAAAACTGAACATTTGCAATGAACAAAAAGCCATTGCAAAATTACCAATTTGCGACGAAAATTTCCGTCTCAAATTTGGAACCAAAATTTCCATCACAAAAAAATCCGTCGCAAATTATTAAGCTCAAAGATTTTGCAACGGATTTTTTCTGTTGCAAAATCCGTCGTAAAAAGGTATTTTTTTGATAGTGTATGTTACCTCCTGAAGGCTATGATAAGGCCAAACAGGGATAGGTTTGCAAGCTCATCATATCATTATATGGCTAAAGTAGGCTTCTGGGGAATTGAATAATGAATTGAGTTTGAGACTACAAGTGTTTGGGTTCAAGCAATCTGCGCATTGCCTTTTTGTCAAAACAACTGGAGATTGTTCTCAGTTTTTGATTGTGTATGTTGATGACGTCTTGATCGCAGGAGATAATAAGGAAGACATTGTGAGCACTAAGGTGTTTCTCGATAAAAAATTCACCACTAAAGATTTGGGATAGGCTAAATATTTTGTGGGAGTGGAGATTGCGAGGTCAGCCAATGGCATGTTTTTGAATGAAAGAAAGTACGTACTTGACATTCTCAGAGGTGTTGGATTACTAGGAGCAAAACATGCAAAAACTCCACTACCAAATGGCTAAACACCCAGCTTGAATGGGGGCCTTTTGTTTTTTGAACCTGTAAGATACAAGAGGTTAGTTGGAAGGCTTTTATACCTGAACATGACACGACCGGATGTTACTCATATAGTCCAGTAGCTAAGCTAGTTTTTCAACACGCCTAGTCAATCACATTGGAATGCTGCCGTACATGTATTGAGATATTTGATGGGATGTCTGTCTAGAGGATTAATTTTCACCTAACAGAATGATCTACACCTTTAGGCGTATTGTGATACGGACTGCACTGCGTGTCAGAATACAAGGAAATCTCTCACCAATTTTTGAACATTGCCAGGATCCTCACCCGTTTCTTGGAAAACTAAGAAGCAAAACACGGTCTCCAGAACCTTAGTAGAAGCGGAGTACAGTAGCATGGAATCTACGCTGTGTGAATTACAGTGGCTGTCTTACATATTAAGAGATTTTGGTGTGCTGGTAACCCTGCCCATACACTTGCATTGTGATAATAAAGCTGCAATGCACATTGCTACAAATCTGGTGTTTGATGAACGCACGAAGCACCGTGAGATAGATTGTCAGCTTGTTCTAAATCAATTGAAGGAAGGTTTCATTGACACCTAATATATTCCCAACAAAGAGCAAGTAGCTGACTTGTTCATGAAATCCGTAGCTTCACCATAGTTTGAGTTTCTGTTGTCCAAGTTGGGGTTGTCAGACCCTCACCAACCTCCAACTTGAGGGGGGCATGTAGAGAATGGTCCCGCTCGGCATTATTTGTTCAAGCTCAGCATTACTAATTAGCTAGCTATTAGTTGAGTTTGTTATTTAGTTAAGCAGATGGCTAGCCGATTTAATTAGTTCTTTTCTGTTAGTTTTATTTGGTTGGTCAAACTATTAGTTGTGCTATAAATAGGGTAATAAAATGTATTGTATCAGTTAGCTTGTATAGAATTGAGTGAAAGGCAGATTTTGTTCTCTCTGAAATCAAAATGGTTCTTCATTACTTTTTATGCGCCAACAATATGCAAACCATAGAAAATCTTAATACTGTTCAATCAATTCTATTTTTTTGATTCTCTTTTCATTATTACATATTTTATTTCATTTTGTCAAATGAAATATCATCACATTGAAAACAATTGACATGTATTAAAGTCTTGTAATAATATACATCCATGTAGGTAAGCAAAAAGATTGTGATAAAACAAAAGAGATTAAAATTATTGTATATGAAGAGCAAGAATTTTAAAACTGAAATTATATTATGGAATTTAACATGTAAAATTTAAAATCGCAGTTAGGAGTTAGCATAATGCGTAATTGCATCCAGGAGTTTGGTGAACCACCACTGATGAAATTAGGAGTGGTTACCAAAGAGATTGAAATTATTGTATGAATAAAGGAAGGCCATGAATTCTAAAATTTAAAATTCAAAAGGGCCATTAGGAGTTAACAGGATGTGTAATTGGGGGAGTTTGATGAAATGTCACTAATAGAATTAGTTAGTGTTAAAAACTTTCGTTATATGTAATTTTAACCCCCAATAAATTTATTTTTTTTAGTATATATTAAATATTTATTCAAGGTTAACGATAATTGATTAGCAAGATTTTCGACCTTTAGACCCTCGATGGCTAATTCATCAGCAAGATTTTTGACTTTATGGAAGTAGGATCGGAGGTGATGGATTTGGCACCTTGTTTGAGGTTAAAGAATTGCACGAGAAGGTTAAAAATTTCAATGAGCGATGGAAAGCCCCGTGAAATTGCAAGGTTAAGACGTGGAGAATGGCTTGCGATGTAGTCAACCATGAGAGCGTAGAGGTTGGGAGAGATATGATTGGCAAGGATACAGTTGAATCCAAATAGAATAGTGCGGGCTGACACGAGCGAGGCTGGATAGGCTTTAAATAATAGAGAGAGCTCCCTTCTTCTTCATTCGAGCCAAGTATGACAGAAGATTCTCTTTACTGGTCTCTTAATAGATGAAATAAGACAAAACTCCATTTGATCTAGCAATGAGTCAAGAGATGTATTTACCTAGTTGTCTTTCCTTTTGTACGGGTAGAGAATTGAAAAGTGGTATTGAAGGATCAAGTTTCAAACAGAATCAACTTAGTAAATCATATTTTTTTAGCAAAAATGATCACTGTACAAATGATCGATAGAAGCGAAACTAGAATCACATGGTCAGAACTAAGTTCAAGTATTCTTCTTTGGGGTATTAGTTAGTCTTTTATTGGGGAAGAGATATTCTCTCGTTAAGAAGGTCGCATAGTAGAAAGAAAGTTAGCAAATTAAAATATGACTGTTCGATGAAAAATTTGAATAATCATCTAAGATAAGGGTGGGAGAGGGATAGAAATAGAAATCATGCACAAGGTTGTTTGAGATAAGGTATGACGTCATTTCGAAACTTTCTAAGATTTATAAATGGATATATGTCAGGTTTCATTGGCATAGGCTAAACAGAGGAAAGGAAGGTTGGGGAAAATAGGAAAAACAAGAAAAAGAGGAGTTGATGTCATCCATGATAGGAAAAGGCTTTTGATACCATTTATTTACGAAGATGGGAAAATGATTTTCATTCAACAAAAGTATATTTACAACATTATGTATTATGTAAATACATATATAAAGAACTACTATAACGGAAAACTGAGTACAATATGTGATATGTGTAAAGATAATGGAAAATATCTAATGTTTATCCTATATAATTTGCATGGCCGAAAATTGGTTCATTATAAATAGTTAGACCTAGCAATTGAGTATCCATGGATAACTCAATGTTGAGTAACAATGGGTTTCATAAATTTATCCTTTTTAATTGGGTACAAGATAGGGAATCCGTTACCCGTCCTCACGGGTAACGGGTTATCAATGGGTATCCATAATTTTTTTAATATTTAAATGTAAATTAATATCGAACTTATTAACTAAATAAAACTAAAAAAAAGACTATAAATTTCAATATTTATATGTAAATATTTATATATAAATATTCATATGTATGTTAGCCATATATTTATATTTATATGTAAATATAAATGTATATGATAATAAAATATATATGTAATTATATATAAAATAATAAAATAATATTTATATATATTGGTTATCCGTGGATACCCATGGGTCAGGCTAAAAAAACAGCAAATAAATTGGATATAGGTAAAATTACCTATAATTTTTTGACTTGAAAAAATAAGGCCCATTACCTATATATTTTTTTTATACCCACAAATATTCATGAGTATTGAAGTTGCTGAAAGCTGGAGGGTTAAGTACTCCGGTTGATTCAAGTTATTTTGGGCTTGAGATCTGTAATCAAGAACACACGTCAACTAGTCAAGAGGCCCCGAGCTAAGGCACTCCGACGCTCAAGTTAGTTCCGGTAGATTGGAGAATAGAGATAGTATGTAGTGAACAGTGTAAATTGCATTACCTTGAGTGTGGTGGTGCTTGTAGTATTTATAGCCTGTTGTGGGCGTGATTTTATCCAAGTACCCTTATCGGGTGTACTTGGCTTTTCCCATGATAGAGGGTTGTGAGTCATTCTTTGTCCAGATCTCGGTACTGTGCCAGGTGGCGCAATTTTTTATTTTTCCAGATAACCATGCCAGTAGGAGCACGTCCCTGCCAAAGTTGTTGGCAGGGTTGTTGGAGTTGTTGGCAGCGGTTACATCAGTTGGCAGTGGTCACATCAGCTGCCACGTGTCATCAATGCCGAGGGGTTTGACCTGTCCAACTTATACCCGGAGGTCGATTCATGTCGACCGTACTCGAATGCTAAAACTTCTGAAGTAGTCCTTAGGTTGATACGAGTCAACTGCGGGACTTACCAAATGAGATCGATGCAGGTCGACCAGATAGATGCGCTTTTGGATTTCATAAGCTGTCTCGCCTGAAGTTGGGCCTATTAGGCCCACTGGACTATCCCGTATTATGTTGAGCCTCATGGGCTGTCTCATTTAAAATTTGTACTATTGAGCCTACTAAATTATCTCATATCAAGTATGAATTGAATTTTGCCTTGTGTATAAATAATTGAAAACCCTAATGAACTCACGTGTTACATCCAAATATAGTAGAATAAAGTGTCAGTAAAAAAAAAGTACCATCAATGCTTACTTAAGTGGGTTCAATATTATTGGCTTTGTCTTGTGTCAAAAAACTGAAAATGTAGATATTGAAGTGACTTTGATTAAATTTTATCAATATTGGCGACATGGTGCACCAAACTGGACCCATAAAAAGTATGGCCACGCAATAATTGAAGACAGTGCACCTAGCAAGTCTAAATTCTAACTTCTCGTGCTGTATTTAAATGCGACTTAAGCCTGGCTATTCAATCAACCAATCATACTCCTCGTCTTAAAATTTATTGCCATAATCAATGTTTCAACTAATAAAACCACTAGCTAACCATTTTGAATCCTTTATTTTAATTTTAATTTTATTTTTTATTCTAATTTGATATATTTATACTGAATGTATTTAATTTTTAATTATTTTTTTTAAAAATATTTAATATATGTATTATATTTTATAAAATGAAATAGAAGATAAAATAAAAAATAAAATAGAAAATTTAATCCACTAATTAACCTAGCAAATGTAATTAATCCATAAAAATTTTGCAGAATATAATACTAATAGTATAATACAATACAATTTTTTTTGAAGAAAAACACAAAAACAATAGTTGCAGAAGCTATTCTGGGGAAGTTTATTCAGCAAATTAAATTACACAGACAGATAACAAGCCTAGATTTTACACAAGCGCGCGCGCGCGCGCACACACACACATATATATACACGAGAACTATATATGTAAAATATATAATACTAGATTTTTCAAGGAGCAGCAGGTTTTTTGCCACGAGAATCATCAAGGGCGTTGATCAGATAAAGTGCGTTACTAGTAACCCGAGCGACGTTCGTGATTTTCCGACGTACATCGGACCGGATTTTGCCGTCTATCTCCTTGAAGCCGTCGAGGCAGGTGTCCTCGTTGGCCAAGGCGGCGCTTACCCACGTCTCCGCATTGCTCATCTGCCACTGGAAGTCGCCGTCGTGGCGGAGGTGCTGCAGCTCCGAAAGGGTCTTTCTCAGCTCCTCCACGGAGTCGCCCATTTGCTCGACGCAGTCGCTGAGTGCCCCCTGCTCCCTGTTACCGCTGCCCTTTAGCTGCGAAAGGAAGTCCGAGGCCTTGCGCACGCGAGCAATGCTGACCTTGACGGCCAACTGGGCCAGTTCACGCTGGGTTTTGGCGGCTCTGCCGCGGGAGGAGAGGGTCTGGAGGCAGATGTCGGGGTAGCTGGCGTGGACGCAGGACGTGCGCACTAGGTCGTCATTGGCTCGGGTTATTGAAAGTAGAGGCGAGATGAGGAGAATCAGCAGAGAGAAATGCAGAGCCCTTGACGACATTTTGTATGATATTTAGCCACTCCAATGGGTTTGACAATGCAACCGTTGGTGGAGGTGTGTGTGAAATGGGGGGTTGCCGGTGGGGCAAGGCTTTTAGGGGAGTGTGTGAAACTGTCTCGGAGATAAACGAAGGCACGGGCAGCTGGATTCGACGTTTTTATAGGGTTGGTGGCATGCATTCCAAGATACAATAACAGGATTTGTTTATTAAATATTTTTTTATAAAAATAATTGATTGAAAATTATATATACTTATATAAATATAATAAATTAAAATAAAAGATAAAATAAAAACGAGAATAGAAAATTCAAAGTGATTCTACTTGATCTATTTTGTACACTTAATTCAATGAGACATAATCAATTATTCTACAATTATTGTTGTTCGATCTTGCAATGATCTTTCATTTTGTGGTTGGGCTATGCCTACTTATAAAAAGAGGTTTTAATTATGTGTTTGAGTTAAATAATGTTGTCAATAAAAAATTACGAATTAAATTTATACACACACGATAAAAACTTATTAAATTCGATCAACTAATATTATATTTTATATATGAGACTTATGTCATTATGCCAAAAACATTTAACGGCGGCAAATTTAGGTGTGCCAGACTGTTAGTACAAAATTAGATTCTTTTGCTCTTTGATAAACATAGATAGGGAAAAAATATTGGCAACTTGTCCTTGTTTACTGCGCTATGCTTGAACAGTCATTCATTCACAAAAATATCAAAATTAACTGTGCAGTTTACATGGTTGTTTAATTAAAAACAAATGAAATATGGGCAGTTTGGGCAAGACGGCAGAGAGAAGTAAAAGCAAGTAGACGATTAGCTTTGGAATCAAATGCAGCAGCGTGAGTGGTCGTCATGAAATATTACACGATAGAGATAACGACAGCCCACATCATTTCTTTGTGATAAATTTCACAGTATTTAATGAATCAAATTTTTCTTTCTTTCTTCCCCCCTTTTTTCGGTTTGGAGGAGGGGGGCGGGGGGGTTCTCGTAGAAATATGTTTTGTCCTTAAATTTTGACCAAAAAAAATATTTATACTTTTTTTTATAAATAATTTATGATATTTAACATTGTAAAACTAGCATGATAAGTCAATATAAAAGTGTAAGTTATACATCAGCATTTTGGTGTGGCCATTAATGCAGTCCGGCCATTAATGCAGTCCTTACAGCTTGTCTTCCTCACTTGGACACCGCATAGCCAACCAAAAACTAAGGAATTCTTCACATTTCAGTATAATTGATTTCTTCATTTTGTTTTTGCTCCTCATGATTTTTTTTAATAATTTTAGAAAGTAAATATACAAGAGTCCCACTTAAAAAAATTTGTTCAAATCAACACTGTTGTAAAATTTAATTCCTTAATTTGCGACAGAGCATGTGCTAGTTGCAGAGATGCAAGTGGTGCAGTGGTCCCTCTTTCTTACCATTACAATATGAATTATGAGGGAACAGATTGGACAGATCCAAACTCAAGTTAAATAAGTTTCAGTTTGGATTACGATTTGGATTTTAAGAAAATTTGATGGGATATTCACATTTTAAATGACCCTAATATTAAGTGAATTTGAAATCCATATTAAAGTTTGAATAAAATATTCAAAATTAGTAATTATGTATTCTAATAATTGATATTCTCTAACTGGCTTATGTTTGGATTGGGCCGTATCCGAGCTAGTTAGGCAAGATTGATCAACATAGTTGTAGCCAAGCTGATACCAAGTGAAAAGCTACTAAGCTCACACAGCCAGGCATTTGTTGACTGGCCAGCCTTTAGAAGAGTGGAGGCTTCTCATTAGATTGAAAGGCCGAGTTGACGAGGCAAGCAGAGAATGGCATTCTTGGTTATCAAAGCGAAAAAGGTGGAAAATAGGTTGTCCACGTGTGAGTAGGATATGTATCTTCTATAACTATAGTGTAGTGGGGTACATGTTGGTAGCAGTGGATAGTTATATCTTAGGAATTGATTCCCTAATGGGATTTTTAAACTGTAATGCAAGAGGAGATGGGACATTAAGATATTGTTATTTTTAGAAAATTGAGGCTATTCTTCTAAAGAGAGCATTGCTTTCTTTATTCTATTGGTGCTTTAATTTTATTTTACATCAATTGGCGCCGTTTATGAGAAGTTTTTGAGTTAAAGTATGAGAAGATGAGTGAATCAAAGAGAAATGTGGATGGTAAGATGTCAACTGCTCTCTAGATAGAGCAAGCTGGAGTTCTGTAAGTTGAAGGTTTGTTAAGTCCTCTAGTGGCAACTGCCACATTTGAAGGGAGAGTGTTCCCCACAATTCCCCAAACCAGGGGGCACATGACAGCTGAACAATGAAGTTTATTGTGTTCTACAGCTAACCCCTACATAGCTACTCAAAAATTGGGAATGAGGCCAACATATTCCCTACTACTTCACCTTTCTTGTTGGCCTTGTCATTCATAATGGGGACATCGCCATCAGGAGTGCCACTCTTTGCTCCAAGGCACTTTCTAGTACCCTCCGGCAATTGCCATACCCGCATTCGTAGTAGGAATACAACACATATTGATCCTAGGGTAGGCTAGAAATATACCCACACCATTTATTTTGCCACTCTTGGGGGAAGGCAAACACCAGGTTTTCCCTTTGCACTATCCATCTTAGGGATGGTGGCACAAGGTACTATGGTGGCAAGACTGCCATTTTTTACAAATTTGGTATGGTCTTCCCCATATGGTAGGAGCTTATTATTGCACATGTTGGCATTTTTCTAGATAAGTTGGTGAAAGAGCTAGAAGTAAATAATTTGTCTATGAGGCATGAGATTGCAAATCCCAGCAAAAGGCTAGCAGAGAAAGATGAATAAATAGTTGAAAGTCAAGTGTTGGTACTCCCTATCAGGCAAAAGAATAGGAGAGGGTTGCTAGCAGACATCATTTCAGAAATGCAGGATATGTGAAAGGAGTTAAGAGAGATGAGGAAAAAATTGCCTAGAGAAGAGAAAGAGATTGTAAAGGCATTTTCCTATGGAGAATCCATTTTGCTCAACTCTTTCCCAAACAACCACAAGTCCTTCTCCATGTAAAAATACATTGGGGATTCTGATCTCACTAATCGCTTGTTTGAATTTGAGAACTTAGCCCTGTTGTATCAATTTTTAGATGGAGTGAAGTGCTGGACCTTATTAACTACTCTAGGAAGAGTTGTTCAGATGTGGCTTACAACCATCTCTTGTTCTATACATATCTTCAAGGATTTTTCTCGCAAATTGTTCACCAACAATAAATAATATTGTCGAAGTGTCCATAGCTTGCTTTCTTTTCGATTGGGAGAAAATGCAACTCTGAGAGATTTTGTTAAGAGATTCACTGCGACTGCTTTGGAATCCCCTTTTATTACCTTAGAGTTATTACCAATGTTTTTACACAGGCATTTAGGCCTAATTCATTTTTTAGATCTTTGAGTCAAAGGCTAACTAATAACTATGATGAGTCGCTACACTGGGTAGAAAAATACATTCATGAAGAAAAGGCATATGAAGCCAAGAAGAGAATTGGGAGAAAAGTGCAGGGTTAAGAAAGATGATAGTAGTTTTGCAAAATGGGCTAAGCAAGATGGAAGGGCTCGGCCAATAAATGTACCACAACCTTGGCCAACCCAGTTCGCTTCTAGATTTGATCATTATACCCCTTTAAGAATGCCAAGAGAATAGGTGATACAAGCGATTGAGCATAGAAATTTGTTATGACGGTCTCATTCTTTTAAGGAAACACCCCAGCATCCTAGGTCGGACAAATATTGCCATTTTCATAATGAATATGAACATGTGATTGAGGAGTGTGGATATTTGATGAATGAGTTGGAAGAGATGTAAGAGGAGGGCACTTGGATGAGTTTCTACAAGTTCCACATACAAATGCTAGGGGCAGTCTTCTTAGTAAACGTAAGTGTCGGGATCGGCTGGAGGGATGTACACCAAAGATAGAAAAGGAGACAAGAAAAGATCCCCTAGTTAAAGGGATTATTTATATGATATCGAGAGGCCTACAAGGAGTGATACTTATGCTTATCAAGCTTGGAAGGCCCGAGCTTGGGCTTTGATCCAGTAGAAGAATAAAAAAGTAGAGTAATGGTCAATACAAACGAGCGTATGCCTGTAATCTAGTTTAGGCCAGAAAATTTGAAAATAGTTCAGCTACCGCACCAAGATGCTTTGGTTATAATAACTTCTATAGCCAATTATGAAGTAGCTCAAATTTTGTAGATGGTGGTAGCTTGGTTGATATTTTGTTTGATGCTTTCAAGCAAATAGAGCTGGGCAACACCTTCTTGGAACCAGTAGAAAAGGTACTATTCAGATTTATTGGAGAAGCGGTATGGCCACTAGGACAGATTACTCTACCAATCACTTTAATCTCTGGAATATATCACCAGATTTATATGATAAACTTTCTAATTATTGATGCCTTTTTTACTTATAATGTTATGTTTGGTGGACCCATGTTACAGGTCTTCCAAGCAGTAGCTTCTCTTTATCATATGAAGATAAAGTATGTGGTTTGAAACCTAGTAGGAGAAGTGGTAGGAGACCAATACACTTCAAAGAAATGCTATGTAAAGGCGACAAGAAAAGGAGATCAGAAGGCTGAGGAGGCGATTTACCAAAAGAGACATGGAAGCTCTAACATACCTGAGCAAACCGAACAAGTCCATCTCAACCCTACGAGAGAGCTCATGACCATTGAGTTGGTGCTTGAAAATCTAGAGAAAACTACACGCCTTGAATAACACTTTGATGAGAACTAGGTAACCCTATTTACCTAATTACTAAGGGATTATGCAGGTGTTTTTGCCTTTTAGACTTGACAAAGATTGATCCACATATAGTCGAGCATAAACTCAATATAGATCCTCTAGCCAAGCTAGTAAAGCAAAAAAAAAAGGGACTTTGGACTGGAAAAGGACTTAATTATATAGAATGAGATAGAAAAACTGTTAGACGCTGGGCATATAGTTGAGATTCAGTTTCCAAAGTGGATATCTATCATGGTTTTAGTCCCCAAACATACAGATGAGAAGAGAGTATGTATAGATTTCAGAGACCTGAATCGAGCTTGCCCTAAAGACTTTTTTCCATTTCCATGAATTGACCAATTGGTGGATTCTATGTCGAGGTGTGAATTACTTTGTATGATGGATGTCTCTCATGGATATCATTAGATCTTCCTTCATCCAAAGGATCACAAGAGAGTAAGTTTCATAATTTCCAAAGGCATTTATTGTTACTTAATTATGCCTTTTGGCCCAAAGAATGCATGAGTAGTACAAAAACTAGTAGTTCGTATGTTCAAAAATCAAATTAGAAGAAATATAGAAGTCTACATCAATGATATGTTGGTGAAAAGTACTTACTGATTCGATTGTGTGGAAGACCTGAATGAGACTTTTGAAACCCTTAAGAGATATGGTATGAAACTTAATCTTAAAAAAATATGCCTTTGGAGCAACATGAGGAAAAGCTTTAGGTTGCGTTGTCATGGAAAGGGGAATAGAGGCCAACCTTGAAAAGATACGCTTGGACATACGATCCTCTCATAATACCAAAAAAGTATAGAAGTTAAAGGGTTAGATTGCAGTGTTGAGTAGGTTTATATCCTGTGCAGTGGATTAAAGCTTACATTTCTTTGGAATTCTTAGGAAAGCTAAGAAATTTGGGTGGGGAGATAAGGCACAAAAGACCTTTGAGGACCTCAAAGCCTAGCTAGTGGAGTTATCACTGTTAACTAAATTACTGCCTAGTGAAAACCTCTTCCTCTACTTAGTAATTTCTGGACAAGCAATAAACTCAATCTTAGTGAAAGAGGATGGATCTAATCAAAATCTTATCTACTATGTAAGCAAGCTACTATATGCAGATGAGCTATGATACCTTAAGATAGAAAAGCTAGCCTTTGCATTGATGATAATAGCTTGAAGATTGAGACTTTATCTTTTATCGCACATGGTCATAGTCACAACTAACAAGCTGCTTAAATAGATACTTAAAAAAATATATATGGCAGAAAGATTGATTAAGTGGTTAGTCGAGTTGTGAAAATATGACATACAATATGTGCCTATGAAGGTTATCAAAGTTCAAGCTCTCATAACTTTATAATGGATGTTGACGTGTTGCAAAAAAAGAATAGTGTTTGGTTATTGTACTTAGATGGATCCTCAAGGGTTAATGGTAATGGAGTAGGAATTGTATTGATTAGCCCAGAAAGAGATGCACTAGAATTTGCAATTAGGTTCCATTTCAAAGCTTCAAATAATGAGGCTGAGTACATCGCCTTTATAATTGGCATCAAAATAGCTATCAAAGAAGGAGCTAAATGAGTGCAATTCCATACTGATTTGTAGTTGGTGGCAAAGTAAACAGAAGGATAATATGAAGTTAAGGAGCAGTGAATGGATTATTACTTTATATAGGTTAAGCAACTGAGAACCCAACTAACTAAGTTATAGATAATTCAGGTACTTAGGAAAGAGAACACGCAAGCAGATGTCTTAACAAAAATGGCAAGTTCCTTGGGAGAATTTGGGACCTATTCAGTAATGCTTCGTGAGTTGGATAAAGAGAGATTGGAGTCAGACATTTAGGTGATTGATGAAGAGGTAGATTAGAGAGCTCCTATTTATAAATACCTCAAAGGAGAAATCCCAGATACTGATCACAAGCTAAGAATGAGGGTAGCTTAGTTCACTATCGTGGATGGTTTGCTCTACAAAAGAGCTTTTTCTCAACTATTGTTATGATGTCTATCACCTCGAGAAGAAAAATATGTACTTAGAGAAATACATGAAGGGTGATGTAGAGACCACCTTAGAGAATGGCATTGGCAGTCAAAGTTATTAGAGTAGGTCACTTTTGGCCTACTATTCTTATCAATGCCAAAATACTAGTATGAAAATGTGAAAGGTGTTAGAAGAATGCCCAAGTCAGCCATATCCCTATTGAGCCCTTTCATACCATGAGTTCTCCCTGCTTCTTCACAAAATGATATTGATATTATTAGGCCATTCCTATAAGTAGCTGGGTAGAAAAGGTTTGTGTTAGTGGCAGTTGACTATTTTAGTAAGCAGGTAAAAGCAAAACCTCTTACCAAGATTATTGTTGGGCAAGTCTTAAAATTCCAATGAAAAACTATAGTGTGTCATGTGGAATACCCTTTGAGTTAGTCTCAAACAATAGGAGACAGTTTTAGGGAACTAAGTTACAAGCGTGGTGTGAGGAAATGAGGATAACCTATCGATTTAGCTTGGTAGCCCACCTTTAGACCATGGGAAGCTGAGGTTAGAGTTGCACTTTAGTTAAGGGTTTAAAAGTTAGATTGGATAGGGTTAGTGGTAGCTGGGTAAAAGAGTTGCCTAGTGTGTTATGGGCTTACCAAATTATTCATCGGAGGGCAATAAGAGAGAACCCCTTTAGCATGGTTTATGAGATAGACGCTTTGGTCTCGATAGAGTTGGTATCAACTTTCATAGGGTCGTATCTTACAAAGAGGAGAGTAATGAATAGTTGATTAAAAACTACCTAGACTTGATTAATGAGAAAAGGGAGAATGCTCAGCTTAGAATGGCTAGGTACAAATAGATGGCGCAAATGGAGTTCAATAGATGCGTTAAGCTTAAAACATTCCAAGTAGGAGTTTGGTGATACGGAAAGATGATGCTTGTGGAAATGTGGGAAAACTTGATCTTTATTGGGAGGGTCCTTTCAGAGTCATCAAAGTAATACTCGAAGGGGGTTATGAGCTGGAGCAAGAAGTTAGCTCAGTTATGGAACATCCAAAACTTGCGATGTTTCTACAGGTAAATGTTGCGTACTTGTTTTTTTTCTCCCTTTCATCATCATGGTTGATTTCTTTTCCTAGTCCTTACTCTTTATAGATATGTTATAAGTTTTGCTTTTATCAATGGATGCTATTTATTATTCAGTATTATTAAGCTCTATCATCCATAAAGGAAGAGCTCAGTAGTAAACAAAGTTGAATAAAAGCTCCAATGAGCTTGGTGAATAATAAACTCCAATGAGTTTGAAAGAAAAGCTCCAATGAGCTCGGTGATACCAAACCTTCTGAAAAACTCTAATGAGCTCAGCAACGCAAAACCTCCTAGAAAGCTCTAATGAGCTCGGAATACAAAACCTCCCAGAAAGCTCAAATGAGCTTGGCAATATAAAACCTCCTAGAGAGCTTTAATGAGCTTAGTTAATGCTGAAGAATAATTTGCAATAAGTTTCAAATGAGGTCGGTTATATAAAAACTTATTAAAAGATCTAGAAAAAAGGCACCACTACAATAAACTTAGATGTGCACCTCAGTGCTTAAGGAACTGCGGTGAATGAAATTGTGTTATGCTTAGGTAAGATCCTAAGCTTTAGCACCAAGTATTAACATATTTTAGCTCATTTATTTAGAGAAGTATTTCACTTTTAAAACAAGACAATGTTCATTTCATTTGAATCTTGGCATTCTAGATACATCATCAAAAAATAGCTTTATTCAAAAAAAAAAAAAAGAAAAGAAGAAGAAGAAGAAGAAGAAGAAGAAAGCCTATAGCTTAGGCCAAGCTATTGCTATAAAAGATAATACTTGACTTATGGTGCTAGGTCTTTAGCTTAGGTAGAGGTTTTATTAGGAGCTATAGAAGAGGAAGGCTTCACATGTTCTTGCTCAGTCTCGTCAGCAAGGGTAGTTGGATCAACCTGTTCAGTCTCATTCTCAAGCTCTTCATTCGAGTCAGGAAGGTTATGAAGGCCTTGCATTCTATCTACTATTACTTGAGCACTACCCACCTTGGTAATGCCCTTGGCCTTTAACCGTTCAATGCATATGTCTAACTGTTTAATGCATATATCTATGCCATAGTTGTAGTACTTCAAGGCCTTCATGGTTAGGTCCTGCTTATACTCCAAGCTTTTTCTATACTCAAGTAGGCAGGACTTCCAACAAGCTTCCAAATATTGCTCACCTTTCTCCATAGCATGAAAGACCTCAAAAAAGAAATATCGACCTTCTCGATAACCTTCTTCCCAAGCTATTTCTAAATCTTCCTTATGAGACTCCACCAGCTTATCAAATTTCATTTTCGCCTTTGATAAAGTTGCTGATTTTTTGTCCTACTTTTCTTATAAAGCTGTTAGTTGCTCTTTTAGCTCTTGGAACTTCTCCGTCAACTTTGCTCTACCCACCTTCTCACTGAGCTAAAATTACTCAAGTCAATATGCTAGCCTATAGAAAACCTACCAATTAAATGGGTTGAGATGGAAAGCTGAGATGGAGAGAGAGTTAATAAGTATGGTACATTACCTTAGACACGTAGGTAGTGAATTGGGCTTAGAGGTCTTCAAAATGCATGTTGTCTACTTTCTATCAATCAAAGTGACACGTCAGGCCCTTTAAACATTCTTGCCTAAGGAAAAGAAAGCATCTAAGGGGATTGAGCTACCGGTTATTAAATAAGTGTTAGATCGACCTCTTCAAGGTTGTAAGAAACTTAGCTCTTCTTAGATTTCCTTTGACTTAGTTAGCACCGAGATAACATCAATAGCAAAACAAGTAACTCGTTTGGGAGGTGGAGTGTTAGTGGTTGAGTGAGATGGACATTAAGAGAAAGAGTTAGCTCTACCACTCCACTTAATAGGTCTATTGTTCTTAGTATGAACTGGCTACTGCTCGACCACAACAGCTAAAGGAAAAGCCTTGGTAGACATTTGGTCTGGAAATAAAAGAGTAAATCCATAATTCAACATCATAGTATAAAATAAAATGGTTAAGGGAAAATACCGAATAGCTTTGAGAGCTCTTTATCCTTAAGGTTAATTGCAAAGTGATATAAGAAGCTTTTCTTCTCCAAAGAAGACAATTACAATTGCATACTATTTAGTCTATCTAAATGTTGCTACCAACCTTCAACGATGTAACAACTGCGAGAAGAATTGGGATGAGAAGATTCATCTATCCAATTTGTAGGAAAGCCCCACAGTATGGGAGAAGAGATAAAGAAATATTTCTTTTCTAGTGTTTAACTAAAGTAGGATATCTAGATAGAAACTTCACATCTTCTCAGGAGGTCATGTAGAAGAAACCTTTCCCTTGTGCTTTTGGAATAAAAAAGAGAATGGGATAGTGAGGCGGTAGGTTCTATTTGAAGGTAACTACACTAAATAAGGAAAACTATCATCAATCTAAAAGAATTTGGAAAAAATTGGTTAAGAGGTATACCTAAACCTCAAGAAATTAGAACAAGTAACTCAAGATAGGAAAACATAATCCCCCACGCATAAGCTCTAGGTAAAGGTATAGAAATCTAGCTGGAGGTAAGTGGGGCAATCCGAAGAATAGGGTGCAATTATTTGATATTTCGAGAGGAATACACATTTTTTCACAAAGCATAATACTCTTACTACAAGTCATTTTAGAATAGTAGATTTCACAAGAAGCTAGATCGATAATAGTTTCAGCAATCCCTTTTTCATCCTCACTCAGTACTTCAGGGGATATGCTTAATACTGATTTAGAATTTACTTGAGACCCGGGGTAAGAAGGAATTTCTAAATAATAGATCACAAAAGTATCTAAGAGGAGGTACAATTTCAGCTTTACGATGATCTATATGTACATGAAAGAAAAAAAATGTATGAACGTCCCAAATAAGAAGAGTCAATAAGAACCTGGGTTCATGGGCAGAGTTGTAGTAAAGAAATCTTCAAAGTAGAGGAAATGGAGTAGCCGCTCAAAAAAGGATAAGATGTTGGAAGGAAGCAAGAGATATGGAGTGATGAAGAAGTTGATGAAGAGGGTTTATATATAGAAAAAGGTAAGGGCTAAGACTTTATTTGAACTACACATCACATTTATGGATAGGAGATGTATTTATTTCATTTGGGATTCCACACTTGTCATTTTTGCATCGGGAACCAAAGAGCCATCAAATTTATGACTCATGTCAGTTTACAAAAGTTCATATAAGTTTTTGAAAAATTAGAGAAGTCAAAAGCAGTGCCAAGTAGCTCGACCAATCGCATGGACATTAAGTAGCTCGGTATACGCTCTAGCATAGTACAAGCACTAGTATAAAGAACAAACCTTTTTTTTAGACATAAGTGAGAGTGATGATGCTATATTGGCTTATGTCTGGACTAGGCATTCAAGCTGGTTAGGCAAGATCTATTTGCATTGTTGTAGCCAAGTTGATACTATATGGAAAGTTACTAAGTTCACACAGTCAGGCATCTGTTGACTGGCTAGCCTTTAGAAGAGTGGAGGTTGCTCATTGGGTTGAAAGATTGAGCTGAGGAGGCAAGTAGAAAATTGCACTCTCGGTTGCCAAGGGAAAAAAAAGGTGGAAAGTAGGTTCTACACGTGTTAATAGGATATGTATGTTCTATAGCCATATTGTTAGTGGGGTACATATTGGTAGTATTAGGTAGTTATGAAAGATTATAAATTGGTGCAAAAGAATTTAAAATTTATAAATTAATTTTATCAAATAAGTTCAATAAGTTTAATATTATGAATTTAAAATCCTTTACTTTCAAATTTTCAAATTCAAATGCACAATGAATAACTTTCAAAGTATTTTAGGGTACGTTTGATTTGGAATATAAATAGGAGTGGAGATTTGAATAGAAAGAAATAATATAAATAAAATGATATATAAGATTGACCTTACAATTAGGTGCAACTATAATCTACTCCAATCTTTGATGTATGTTTTATGTGTGATATTAGGTGTATAAATGACAAATTTATCCTTGAACTTGTAAGGGGATAGATATTAAAAATAATAAAAACAAAGAGGGTAAATAGGGAGGGGGTAAATTTTTAGGTGAGGGTGCAATTATAATTGCATTTCTAAGGAGGAGACTATAATCTACCCTTATTACAGCTATAGTAGTAGGCTGGCACAAAAAAGGCGTCGACCCGCTTCTGTAATCTTGCACATTAAACAATAAATTAGGCTTAGATTATAATCTTTTATCAGCCTAATCTCACAAATCAAATGTGCCCTTAGAAAATAATATTCTAATAGAATTGTAATAGAAAGAAAACTAAAGATGGAATTACATATGAATGTGCCTAGCTAGTTTAGGTAGCAATACTGAGGTTTTTAGTTCAAATTTTGCTACATTTATGTATAATAATAATAATTTGTAACACTCATCTGAGAGGTGCTTGCTCGACCGATGTGTTATTCATTCTATACCACAAACTTTTTGGATAAGGGATAATAAATATTTCAGAACCCAAAATATTTAATATTCACAAGTGATCTCCATCAACAGTTGCACTTACAACTAAAATGTCACATATCATACTTGGCATTTCCAATCTATTTGTCATATTTATGTCAGTAGATCCACAAATTCAACCTTTATATCTATATATCCATCAGGTTTATCACCTCATATGCTATGTAGTTTAGCCTACCTTTGTCACTCATTCTTATTTAGGGTAAAGAATCGCAAGAATACACGAGAATCATAAGTCTAAATGACTTAATGAGAAATTTCAGCAATAATAATAGAGTAACAATTATCTCAGCATATTATGTAGGAAACAGGAAGCAGCAATGTGGATAACAGAAATCATGCCAATGGCTAAGTTTGTTGGTTATGGTAAAATTGACTTTCTTAGCATGTTGAAAGTATAAAGTCCACTTGATAAAACACGATGAAGCTTTTCACAAAAAGGTTGAGGTTTTCTTACAAAGGCTAAATTTTATACGATTTATTTTCACAATAAAGAAGATTCTTTCAATATCTTAGGAATGATCTGTCTTGTCATCATCCCATACCAGTGAGGAAACTTCACAAAATTCGTTACCTATTTGTAGAGGTTTACATCAAAGGGGTAACACTCACTTAATTTTGGTCACACATTTGAGTTTCAAAGCACAGGTATCAAGTATATCAATTGCATTTATAATTTTACTATTGGTGGTTCTCCTACCTTGTCACTCCATTTTCGAGAACATAAAAATCTTTATCCCTCCAAATTTTGAGCGATCGGTTTAGACATGTAAATACATACTAGGCATGGCTAGCTACATGTCTTATCCAGCTTATAGACAATTACTTCCAACTGGCTATGAGATAGGATTATAACAAGTAGGGTATTAGTTGAAGACTAGCCACTGTCGATCCATTTCACCTAGTTGTCTTTCAAAACCGATCCCAAGGCCTACCCAAAGGGTATCAAGTATTGAGTAGGGTAATATATCCAATAGCATTTTAATTAACAAGTTAATTTGCTATGATAAACAAGTGATCAGATAATCAATATCAAGCTTATTACAAGATTGACATGGCGATGATAGAAAAATATATTTCAAAACCCCTTTTCAGTTTTCACACACAATTGCCAATTTCAAGTAAAAGAACATACATTGAGATCAAATAGGAACCACAATCAGTGTAAAGTGGTGATGTGTGGTAAATTTCGCAATCCGTTTACTTTTCCAAAACTTGTATGAAAATAAATCAGATTAATCACTTGGCTCAGGGAACCAACATATCAAGATAGGTTTGGAATTCAAATAATAATAGATCAGGAATCATAAGTCAAAGAAGAGCAGCTCAGATAGACTGTCGAGGTCAACACAAGAGTTGAAGGACAAAATAGAATGAACAACATTGAAAGGTTTGAACAATATTAATATATTAACAAACATATATATTCTTTCCTTAGCAAAGAAAACTCGTACTATCGAGTATCAACTCATCTAGCAATTTTAGAGGAATCCCTAGCTATATGGATGCTCAAGTCCTGATTTCCTAGTTAACCCAAGATCTGTCACAAGGCAACTCAAGTTACCATCTTATTAATCCTCTAACTCTTAATTATAAATATAATTGATGTCTTTAGCTCATGACATTGTTAGGGTTTCATTTAGGGTCGCAATATTCAATTGGCCTTCGCTGTTATAAAATCCAACTCCTATTATATCTAATCTTGACTAACCTTAGCCTTTAAACACATGGTATTTTTAGTGTTGCGCAACTTTACTTGATTGAGCCCAAATATTCTCATTTTTTTTATTATCTTAAAGCTTTAACCATCTTAATATCTTTACATGCTCGGATTAACTCAATTCTCCAGTTATACTCCATCTTATTCCATAAGCATAGTTGACACGAGATGGCCCAATAGGCCCATTCCAATAGCTGTCGACCTAAGAATTAGATGTGAAGAATATGGCCAAGCCTATTTAACCTTTGAAGCCTAGATATGTTGTCAATCTCATCGATCTCTCACTCTTTTTTGTGCCAGCACAATAGGTAACATCAATATCACTTGACCAGGACCCAGTGGTCAAACACAGATAATTGATGGTTTTGACGAGAGTAAGAATTGAGGAACGGCCTATCGTCAAACACATCACAGGCTAGCTCTGAGGTTGATCCTTTTGTTGATAAGGAAGGTCGACTTACTACAGAATCCTTTTGCAATAGCATTTAATTCTCTGACAAACTGCATGTCTTTGCATTAATGGCGTATACCACCCTAGTATCGCCTATCCTACCATGCCAAATAGGAGGGGTGCCTTTTGTGTACTACTTATCCATAAAAGCTAGGGATGAAGCTACCTAGAATCGTACACAAATTGGAGAAGACGTAATGCCCCACAGGTAAAGACAATAGCCCTTTCTAAATGCCAAGAGCATCCTAGACATATCAACCATCTAGAGAAGGCTATAAATACCCCATTACCAACCTTCACAAGGTACGCTATTCTATACTAACAGCCCTCACTTTGCTGCTCAATTTTTCAATCGATTAGTTATTGACTTAAGCATCAGAGTGCTATAGCTGAAGGTAAATCTAGTCAATGTTTGCTAGTGATTGCAAGACTCAGCCTAACCATCTCCAGAGTGTATATACTCAACCAAGCGGGTTGATCTACCTATATTTCGACTCAATCTAGTTAAACATAAATCTAACTCTAATCATTTAGCATTGTCTGTGGGAAAATTTAAGTTCGCATTTGACAAATGATAAATGCTAGGCGAGCTGCTTCTAAATGAGAGAAAACCAGGAGGTCCCCAACACTACCACCTTAATGTGCTAGGGTTGAGTGCTCAACCAAATTAGGTGGTTATACTAACTATGCCCCAATTAATGTAGCTTATTAGCGAGCATATATTTGCTTAAATTTCTGCTGCCCTAAATTAACATGTGGCCCAACCCGAATCGACAGCTAACGTCACCTCACAATCTATGTCTATTGAGAACAGATCATCCTAAGAGAACTATGGTTAACTAGAATCTAGATGACTACCCTCAAGGCGTGAAACTAGCCCAGGGCACTTTCCCAAGAAGAAAGCACAACCTGCCACACAACCTGACCCCCACTAGGAAGTTGCGGATTCCATCAACTATTGTGCTAGCTTGTTCGAGCCTAGCAATGCGATAGGGTCAAGCAACTAAGGCCCCAGACAAACAAAGTTATGTCCTAAGCTAATCAAGAATAGTGGGAAAAGATGTCATACCAAGTCCAGCAGTTAAACTGGTGTTTGGAAGAGATCTCAAGGAGAAACACTGAGAGGAACCCCTACTCTAAAGGATCATAGAGGTTCCATCAAGAAAGGGAATCACTGTTTGTTTAGGAGATAATCAACAAGCGCATCATTATCGATACTAAGGTCCCAATCGAGCTCCCTCGATACAATAGCTTATCAGACCCAAATAACCATCTAATGCAATTCGAGCACATGATGCAGTTACATGGACACAATAAGGATATCCATGCAAAGATACTGGTGACCACTTTCCAGGGCATTGCACTTAAATAGTTTGTTAAGCTCGAGTCATCATCAATTTACTCATATAACTAATCATGTGATAAATTTCTGCATCAGTTTGCCGATCAGAGAAAGGCGAAGCTTTATCACACCCACCCACACATAATTAAACAGACTAAGAGGGAATCTTTTTGCAATTTTTCACTAGATTTAATACTGAGGTGCTAAAGATTAATAGCCCCCAAATTGAGTTCTTGATCGATGTACTTTTCTTAGGCCTTAGATATAAGAAATATGCCAATGTGTTGGTATGTGAGTGGCCTCGATCAATAGAGGAGCTGCTCGACTTTGTAGAGAGACACATGATCAAAGAGGATATGAATAGACTTAAATATAGTATCCTGAGGTCGACAATAAGAAGAATAAGGAGAGAGATGACCATCAGCGCAAAGAAAGTTGTCGATCTCCAATCAAGCACTTTCATGACTATATTCTACTTAATCTCCCAAGGAAGTAGGTGTTGTTTGCCATCTAGCACAAAAACCTCCTAAAAAAACCTAGGAATCTTACTGAGACTGATGCTATGAGAAAGTACAAAAAATACTGCTATTTTCACAAACAAAAAAATCATGACACGGGAGACTGTTTCAACTTGTGTGATGAAATTAAGAGATTGATTCGATAAGGCTATCTCAAAAAGTATACTAACGGGAATGCTAGATAAGAAAAGGGCAAAACCAACCAGACTTCCCATAGAGAAAGGTTAGTTAGCCTAAGAAAGAAAAATAGAGGAAAGAAACTTGCTCAGAATCCCCTCCTACTCATTTAAGGAATTATTGATATGATCGCCAGGGGTCCCACTGGTGGGGACTTAAAATCAGCTAGAAGGCAGACCTTGTGGAGGTTAGAATCAACTAAGCCCACCCTAGTTGAGGCAATTTTCCAACTCTCAACTAGTGCAGAGCTAATTTCTTTCATTGATGCTGATCTCGCCCACCTTGAGAACAAGGGATTCGAGCATAAGATGGGCTACCTCATATTTGTATTGATTGAGAAAGCCAATTTTGAAGTAAGAAAGATCCTGATCGATAATCATCCTGAAGGGATCCATCAATCTGTCCACATCATTTGGGAAAACCTCCCGCAGGAGAACCCTCATGATAAACTACATGGTGGTCGATGCCCCATTTGCCTACAATGTCATTATTGTACGACCAGCTCTAAACTACTTTTAAGCCATTGTCTCAACCTACTATATGAAATTAAATTTTTTATTCTAGCTAGCATAGGTGAGCTTTTATGTAATATTAAGGAAGCATGGTGCTGCTACACCATTTCATTTGAATCTAGTGAGTAGAAGAGCAGACCACAATCGAAGCCCTCAAGGGATACCCCTGTAGTAGAACACAAAGGGGATAGGCAAATAAGAAAATAAAAGCTAGAAAACACCAAGTTCAAGCCCATCGGGGAATTCAAAATGATTGAGCTAGAACCTGAAAACATCGATAAGACTACTAGGATCGAAAGTGATATGAACCACCAAATGGAGTATCTTATGGTCGACTTCCTTTGTAGAAACATCAATGTATTTGCATGGAAAGCTTCTGATTTCCAAAAAATCGAACCCACATTATTGTCCACCATTTTAATGTGGACCTATCGTACATGCTAATAAAATAGAAGATAAGGACCTTCAATGCTGAGAGATGCCAGATCATCGAAGAAGAAGTCAACAACCTCTTAAAGGCAGGATATATTGTAGAAATTCAATATCTTTATTAGTTTGCTAATGTTGTACTCGTCCCAAAGAATGAGAAAAAATGGCATATGTGTAGTGATTTTACCGATTTGAATAAAGCTTATCTTAGGGATTTTTGCCCATATCTTGCATAGATTTTCTAGTTGATTTTACTACTGGTTGTGAATTGCTAAGCATGATGGATGTCTTTTAAGGCTATTATCAAATATTTATGGCACCTGAGGATAGGGATAAGACCTCTTTCATCGTCTTTAATGGGGTGTACTAGTTTTTAGTCATGCCTTTTGGGCTAAAAAATGCAGGAATAACCTACCAAAGACTAGTAAACTTTATGTCGAAAAATGAGATTGGAAAGTCCATGGAAGTATATGTCAATGACATGATCATTAAGACAGAGCAAGCCAAGAATCATCTACTTGACCTCAACTACACATATTCCATACTGTGGGCGTTCAACATGAAGCTAAACCCTAACAAATGTATCTTTAGGGTTTGAGGAGGTAAGTTCCTAGTTTACATAGTTAGTTAAAGGGGCATTAAGGCGAATCGCAGAAAATCCAGGCATTTTTGGACATTACCCTTCCTCGAATGGTAAGGGATGTATAGCGCCTAGTTAGGAAAATCATAGCCCTTGGTAGGTTCATTGCTCGATTAGCCGACAAGAGTCTACATTTCTTCAAGATTCTCATAAACGCCAAGAAATTAAGCTTTCAATGGACAAAATAGTATGACCAAACCCTGATCAAGCTCAAAAACTACCTCTCCTCATCTCCTATGCTAGCTAAACCCGAGCTAGGAGAAGTTTTACATATATACTTAGTAGTGTTAATGGCCTCAATCAGCTTAGTCCTAGTCTGGACTAGAGACGAAATCTATCAACTTGTTTATTATTGTAGCAAAGCACTATAAGGATCGAGCATAACTACCTTGAGATCAAAAAATTCACCCTTACCCTAGTTACGGTGGCCCAAAAGCTATGGCCACACTTTCAATCCTATGCTATCATAGTGCTAACGAATCAGCTATTAAAATAGGTCCTGTCTAAACCTAAAATGTTAGGGAGGCTAACTAAGTAGGCAATCGAATTGGGGGAATTCAACATCACATTCCAACCTCAAATGGCCGCAAAAACACAAGTTTTAGCCAATTTTGTCACCAAGAGACTCGACCTCCCTAACTAACATAACCATAACTTCTCTATGTTAACTTTGCACGCTGATAGATCAGCGACTACCTTCAAAGGTAGAATTGTTATCACACTTCACTTCCCACTCATGAAGGAGTATAATTTTGCAACTCGATTTCTCAATCACCAATAATGAAGCAGAATATGAAACTCTCTTAACCGGCATGAAAATGGTAGCAGACTGTGGAGTCGAGCAGTTAGTGGTGATCATCGACTCTCAACTAGTCATAGAGCAGGTCGAAGAAAACTTTGAGGTCAAAGAAACCAAGATAAGCCAGTACTTGGCTAAGGTGAAAAAATTACAACAGTTGTTCAAGAGTTTCACCCTCAGCCAAGTACCTCAATTAGAGAACAAAGGAGTGGATGCCTTATCTAAGTTCACAAGCTCAATGAAGGGCATCGGAGATAGAATAATAACATTTCTTGTTGCAACTAATATGCACCTTAGACCAAAGACTGCTAGGGAGTGTGGAGAAAGGCACCACTTCTTAGCAAGATGCTATAAAACTTTGCCTGAGTTAGGGGATTATCCCCAAGGACATAAATGAGGTGTGTCAACTTAGGGGTCAAGCAGCCAAGTTTGCCCTTAATGAGCATGGCTAACTCTACAAGAGGTTGATTTTTAGGTTATCCTTAAGGTGCCTTGACCTAAACTATGCCAGTGAGGTCTCACAGGGAATCCACACAGGCATTTGTGGAAACCATTTTAGAGGGTGGTACTTGGTCCATAATGTTATCAGATATGGTTACTTTGGCCAACATTATTAAAAAATGTCGTCGACTTCGCTAAAATGTACCCATCTTGTTAAATCCATTCAAACATACCACATCAGCCCACAACATCAATGGTAAATGTACAGGTCATGTGGCCATTCGACTAGTGGGAGATCCACATTGTTGGTTCCTTACCAAAGATATCGGGTTAAAGAAAGTTTATCATTGTTGCCATCGAGTACTTTACTAAATAGGTCAAGGTGGAAGCAATTCATGAAATAACGGATATGGCTATCAAGAGTTTCAATTGGAAGAATATTATTTACCATTTTAGCCTATTCCAGGTCTTGATCTTAGACACAAGAAATTGGTGTGAGAGATTGGGGATCCGTCAACACTTTACTTCAATCGAGAACTCCTAAGCTAATGGCTAGATTGAAGTAACCAATAGAACAGTCCTCGACCACCTCAAAACTTGACTACAAGGGATCGGAGTGAGTTAGGCAAATGATCTCCCCAGAGTGCTATGGGCCTACTAAAAAACCCCTCAAGCAGGCATAGCTCATAACCCCTATAGTTTGGTCTATGACTTCAAAGTAGTTATTCCATCTTAGTTGAAATATTACACCGCTCGAGTGATCCATTTTAATCTAATCAAGAACACAATTGAAAGAAAACTCAACTTGGAGATCATCAATGAGCTGTGACAGGAGGTTTGCAATACAATGCAGTGATACAGATCAAAGATGACAAAGCACCATAATAAAGGAGTTCGACAATGTAGTTTCAAAGTTGGAGATCTCATCTTAACAAAGTAGAAGTATCAAAGAACATCGGCATGTTTGACCTAAAATGGGAGGAACCCTATTTTATGATCAAGGTAGCAAAGAACAATGCATGCCAACTTGCACGTATAAGCAAAAATAAACTCCCACATCCTTGGAATGCATTGAATTTAAAGAAATTTTATGTATGAAGAGACTTCGAGTCTCTACTATATCGCTTCACAATAATAAAACCATCTGTATTTTTGCAACTATTCACTAGCAAAATTGAGGATGATCCCTCTCTTTGAGTAAGGTTTTTCGTCAACCTTGTAGTCGATTGAGAATAAGACTTCAAGCTATAAAACTAAGGCTTCTTAGCCCAAATAAATAAACGAGTTGATCGTTTATCATCGACCCCATACTCGACCAAAATCAATAGTTTCCAAGCCATAAAACTAAGGTTTCTTAGCCCAACAAATAAATAATTTTATTGTTTATCATTGACCTTACAATCAACCAAAATTAGTGGTTTCCAATCACAAAATTAAAGCTTTTTAGCCCAAGTGAATAAATGACTTACCAGTTTATCGTCCACCTCAAATCATTATTAAAGCATATGAAAACCTCAAACCAAAAACTTAACCCCATAGTCAAGGAAAACTTTTTGAGAAGTGTTAAGATAATATGATTGGTTCGACACAAGTGCTCTTTTTAGCGTAATAAGATAGTGCAAACCAACACTAAAAGTTAAGGAATGCCTCGAATTAATTCCATTTTTCTTGCACCAGTCAATTCTTAAATTGACCATGAACTTGTTTAAATTACATGCGCACATGCACTTAATTCCATTGTTTCAGATTTATGTTATCTGAGATCAAATGGTTGTTCATCAACAAATGAATTTGACAAGAATGAAAGCGTTAAAGGGAAAGCAAAGCTTACTAGCACACATTGATGAGCATAAAAGAGCATTTTATTCATAAGTGTTCAACTATAAACTTTGCAAAAAAAACCAAAAATGATGAAAATGAAAATATGAAATGGTAATGAAATACAATGCTATGTAGGGCGACCAAATATTAGCTGCAAAAACTTTAGTGATTGCTTGACCCCGCGCCTTTAGTACCGGTACCCCGAGCACCTTCTTCAATTGCCTGATCGAGCTCATCGCTCGGGGGGATGGCAACCACCATAGGGATATCATCTTCTTGCTTGAACCTTGCAATGGGAGGTTGAATAGCAATAGGGGCTGGTCAAGATGGCCTCGCCTTACCGAAGAAAATCACTTTCATGCAGTGGAAGAAATTGAGCAGCATCAACTATGCCGTCGCAAATCTTAAACAAAAAGTCATTTACAAATCCAAACTCCTTCACAACCTCAGCCTTTTTTCTCTAGACCTCAATTATGGACTCAACCAGGGGAGTTTCTGCAACACCTTCTTCAGCAGTGGCTTTATCAAGCTTGAGATACATTTGTAGCTGCTCGTCCAAAATACAACTGATGCAATCTTTATCTTCTACTCAAAAAGTATAGCCCAGATATTCCATCTGTTTGACAACCTCATCGAATGCGCCCTTAGTATCATCTAAGGAAAAGACAACGCTCACATCTTGAAATGCAGAGTACAACATGAACTATTACACAGCCTCTCATCGTATTTGTGGCAACTTCTTATAAAATTCAACTCGAGCTCTTGAATGGCCGCATTTTACCCTATTTTTCAACTAAAATCAAGCCATGCTACGTGTCCATTTTGGCTTGATTCAGCAGCTCGTCCATTTTGCTTTTTTCGGTGATAGTGATGACCAATTGGCTATCCTTTATTACGAGATGATTATTGAGGTCCTTAACTTTCTTTGTTAACTACTCAACCTGTACCTGGGTAGACTCGAGTTGAGCCTTTAGTATCTCCAAATCCCCCCTTTCTTGCAACTGCTCATAGTTGGCTAGAACTAATTTTGACCTTCCGTAAAAATGGTAGCCCAACTGGCTAACCTGCAAAACAAAAATGTTTGATAAGAAAATAGTACTCGACTAGCAAATAACATTCAATAAGACATGTTAATCGATCAGACCTTTAAACATATTCAAATGATATACCAGGGCTCTAAGTGCAGTGTCCTAGCTCAGGTCTATGAACTTCTTCTGGTCGAATGCAAACAGTCTGGCCATCATCACCTTTAATGGGATTGCCCTGGTTGACCTCACCAACAGCATAGAGTACGAGTTGTGCAGGCCAAAGCCGACTTCGTCCGTAATCAAGGAGACAACAACTTTTGTAGGTGAAATAGCACATCCTCCCCATGTTGCCTAAATAGATCATACCCCGATGATTAGTTCGATCCCTTACTTTTTTCTTTGCCTTTCTTATTTGCAGTTTTCTTCTAAGTAGGACCTCTTTACTCTACCATCTGTCTTTTACCTCAACTAACAGGGCTGCTAATTGTGGTTGCTATAGGTCAAGTGGGCGACGCTATCAGTGAGGGTTGCACAACTTGGGGTGATGTCACCACAACAAGAGCGGCTTCTCAATAAGCCGCCATGGCTTGTCGGTGTTCCTTATTTCTTGGAGCCCAAGTTAAAGCTTCCTGCCTTGCACGGTTCATTGTCTCTTCTTAATCTACAATAAGACAAACAACAAAAGTAATTAGAGTCGAGTACAAAGATAAATAAGCAAACTCAATAAAAGTCAGCAATACTATCTACCTAGTCGAGCATCCCTTAGTAAGTCTAGTTGAGTTAGCGATAAGCTAGCTAAAACCAAACTCCTTTCCTCGACAAACACCAAGGTCTCTACCTAGTCGAACTGGACCAAATCCTGAATGAATGTATTGAGCCAAACAGGGTTAAGGTTCTAAGTATTTTGACATGACCCATCCACTACCCCCTTAGAATATTAAAATCCCTAGGCAATCAAACATACAGGTAATGCTTTTCCCACTCCTGGCCATAGGAGGAAGATGGGGTGACAAGGAACTTTCAGCGTGGTCAAGCAGTTAGGTAATAAAAACTCGACTCGTTAGTACTACCCAACTTTCAGGACATTGGTAGATGAATGAGATTCAAAAAGTTTGCAAAGGTGGCTAGTTGATCAAATATGTTCATTAAAATAGCAAAACTATACAAGGTCGAGAAACAATTTGGTAATAGTTAGGTTACACAAACCACCAACCCATTTAACAAGTCGACTATCACGAGGGAAAAAGAAAACCTAAGTCCATATCTAAAGGCCTTCTTAAATACGGTTATACATCCTTGGGGAGGTTAATGTATCCTATTAGCAGGTCTAGACACTTTAAGCTCATATTCAGGGGGATGTGGTAAACTTGCCTGATCCTTACCAAATTGACAAAGGTGAGCTTAGATGTTACCTCACTATAATGGTTTGTAGTGAATAGTTGATCATGAGACACTGGTGCCTTGCTCAGCATAACATCATCGCCGCGGTGGCTACTCAAGCTGCTAGAGGTTGAGCTGCCCAAATTATTAGTCGATTCGCCACGCCTGATTGATGGAGTCCTATCTAACCTGGTAGCCTTGCTATCGCTCCCCAGACTACCCTCAGAATTATATAAATGTTGCATTTTTAAGGAAATGAGATGATCGAATAAAACTAGGGAAAGATTTACACGATTTTGATGAAACATAGAGCACAGAATAATTAACAAAAGGTACAGTAAATGCAAAATTTAACTAGACACAAAGGGGTAAAAGTGAAAATAGCTTTTTAAGCACGTTTATTTATAGGCACCCGAATGCAGGAATCTAAATGGCTGGAAGAATAGCGTAGTCATCATTTGGTGCTTTGCATGGCTCAACATAACAAGTGCATTAAATACACTAAACCTTGGTCGATTACAAAAACACTCGTCAATTAAACCTCATTACTTCATAATAGTTTACTCCCTAATTCTTTTTGTCAATCCTCTTGATCAGAATTTGGGAGTGGGGGGGACTCATGATATGGGATGGCCTAACAGGCCGAGGCCAATAGCTATCGACCCAAGAATTAGATGTGAAGAATATGGCTAGGCCCATTTCACCTTTGAATCCTAAATGCATTGTTGATCTTATCGACCTCTTATTCTTTTCTATACTAGCACACTAGGCAACTCAGTATCACTTGACCAAGACACGATGGTTGAACACAGATAATTGACAGCTTTGATGAGAGTTAGAATTGAGGAACGGCCTATCATCGAACACATCATGGGCTAGCTCTGAGGTTGATCCTTTTATCGACCAAGAAGGTCGACTCACTTCAGAATCCCTTCTTAGCCGCATTTAATGCTTTGACAGTGGCATGCTCCTGCATTAATGGTGCATGCCACCCCAGTATTGCACATCCTGTCATGCCAGACAAGAGGAGTGCCCTTTGCCTACTATTTTGTCAATAAAAACTGAGATGAAGCCACCTAGAATATACACAAATAGGTGAAGACCTGATGCCCCCTAGGCAAGGATAAGAGCCCTTTCTAAATGCCCAAGGCATCTTAGATATGTCAACCACCCAGAGAAAGTTATAAATATCCCATTGCTAGCCATTTACAAGGTATGCTATTTTATACTAAAAGCTCACTTTGCTACTCAATTTTTCAATTAATCAGTTACAAACTTAAGCATTAGAGTGCCATAGCCGAGGGCACCTCGATTAGCCTGACATTTGCTAGTGATTGCAGAACTCAGCCCAACCATCTCTAGTGTATCTACTCAACTAAGTGGGTTGATCCACCCATATTCCAACCTAGTCTAGTTAAACACAAATCTAACCCTCATCAATAGCATTGTCATATACTAGATTGTCATATTGCAAGACTTTGAGCTAGTTTAATTATAGGTTACTAGATGTAATTCTTGAAAGGCTATCCCCAACAAACTTCATTCTTCACTTCACTTATTTTATGGTACATGATAAGGGTTCAAGTTCCTAAATTAGTTGGGTTTTGCGAGTCTATCATATCCAAGTAGGATGATTCATTTTGTTCTAACATTCATATAACTTAATCTTTAGATTAAGCTTAACTATTTTTCATTCACAACATACTATGTTATCGGGTCTAAAGATATGATTTTAAATAAATCTTTCTTAATTTACTAAACTTTGAATTATAATCAATTCTGTTTAATACTTACAGAATTAACCATCATCTTGAGTGAAATTACATCTTAATAATCTTTATTTAATAAACATTTAATTTGAAATCATAAAATTCAATTGAATTAACATTTGATATGAAATTTACTGGATCGAATATGAATCCAATCTTAAACTGACAACAACGTAAGTGAACTAAGAATCAGATTTCTAGCCTCCTATTAGACCGCTGTCAAACTGTTGCTGCAGGACTACCATCAAAAAATAATCTAACATCACCTTTCTGTGCGCCTTGCCAAGGCAAGCAAAAGCCCCAAATCAATTTTGAGAAACTCCATCGTTTAGGCCATCAATTAGCTATTTGAACAGGTGGCTCCACCTTAGTATCATCATGATGCTGCCATCTCAATTCTTCCTCCACCACCGGTTGGAACTCCAAATTGTGGCCACTGTAAGCTTGCCCATGGGATTTTGACCAAAAACCCTCTATTTCTAGCTTCGTTATGCTGTCGGAAACAGCAAAATTGCTAACTTTACCACCGCCTCACCATGAGTCTTCTTTTCGTGTTGATTTTCTCGGTGTTTTTAGTCAATCTTGGTATGATTATACTCCTCTCAGCTAGAGGAAACTTGCTATGGTGTTATTTTCAGGTTTTCTTGTCGTTTTTCGATGATTCGCTATTGGGTTAAGGTTGGGGTCAGTTTTGAAAATTAAATAAAATTTTGTCTGTAATTATATATAGGACTATTTTCGAGCTTCTTTAGATTGGACCCCAAAACTTTCAACTGCCTTACACTTTGATCCCTAAATTTCAATTGAGTCCTCTAACTTTTATTTCTTATACATAGACCTTCTGTTTCTAGGCAATTAAGTTCAAATTTAATTATTTTGAAGTTCTTAAATTTTTAATTCTCTCACATTGACCCCTAATATTTTTGACAAGGTGCGATTGGGTCCTAAATTTAATTAATATTATGTCCTTTAACTTTTACTATTTATGTTCAGACCTTAATCGACCTAATTGGCGATTTGATTACGATTTGATTCTTTCATTTGAAAAGTATTTTGTTGAATTTGAGACTTATATTTATTTTATTTTAATTTTATTATGAAATTCAAAATCTGGAATGGTACATTATTGATAATTGATATTTATAAAGTTTTTATGAATAATTTGCTATTTCGTTGTTAATTAGTATATTATATATTAATGTATTTCGTCGCTTTGCTCAAATGAATAAATAAAGATACGCGCTCTCCCACAAAAGAAATTTGTTGCTGATTAAAGTCATTAACAAAAAAGGCCCCAAAAATTTGTTTGATGTTGGTTTTTCGTCGTCCAACATTTCAGATCACAATAGAATCAAAGGGGAAGGGGAACAGAGAATTGAATGCCATTTAAGCTGGTTCATGACCTTCAACCCCCCAAAAATATTTTGACCATGGAATTTATGGTTGGTTAGTTGTTACGAGGGAGAGGAAATTATTGGCGGCAACCTAATCAGTTGAGTTCACTTACTTCAACCAACTTGAATGGCGCGCAGCTGATGAAAAAACCAGCTTGAAGCATAAACTCATTTGCATAGTTTAAAATTGGATATATATATATATATATATATATATATAACATACATATATTAAGAATTTATTATAATTTAAATTTCAAACTTTATGTAAATAATTTTTTTTTCTTTACATGTAAATTAAGAATTCGTTATGATACAAATTTCGAACCTCACTTTTATAGTGGTTTTTTAATCTTTTATTTTTTCTTTCTTGCAGTGTGTAGAGGAAATTAAATATTTGCTTGTGCCTCATGAATTTTAGTAATTTTCAGCTTCTTGGGATACTAAAAAAAAATAAGTTAGTGATAAAATAATGAATGACAATATAAAAATTGTCATTTATTATATATATAGTAGGTGATAAAGGATTTTATTTTATTACCTTAATAATTTTTATAGATTAAATAATGATAAGAATAGTATTTGAGTTGTCACAATTGACAATTAGCGACATAGCTATGGTGACAACCTAGTGATAATAATATTTTTATCATAAACTATAGTGAAAATTTTTATTGTTATTAGATTGTCACCATAGAGGTGTTACTAATATTAATAGTGACAACTTAAAATATTAATTTTTATCACTAATCAGTCATATTGTAACAAAATAAAAATTATTATGACTTTATCATTACTAACAAAATAAAAAATATTATCATTTAATATATAAATATATCATTAGTAATAATTTTTATATTATCATTTAATGTATATCATTAATGACAATATTTACATTGTAACTTATTATTTTGTTATAGCATTTTTTTGTGGTGAGAAAGCTGGCAAACAACAGAATGAACGTTGTACTCTTTTCTCAATTTAAAGAAGAATTAAAAAAGAAAAAGAAACTAAACCGCTATACATAAACATGTTTACAAAAGTTTTTTTTTTTTTGACAGGTATCTCATTAGTCATTACAATTATGGTCCAAATATAGTGAATGTTTAATGAAAGAGTTTATTTCTATTTTTGGCAGTATCGAGCCGTAAAGAGTAGAATTTTTTTGTTTGTTTATAAACACTCACATTGAATATCTATTAAGTTCGAATTATCAACTTTACATTGATGTGTTGGAAGAAAAAAAATAAGATAAAAGCAATTTATATATATTTAGGGAGTATTTGGATGAGCTTATAATTAAGCTTTTCAAAATATTCTATAAGATATTTAAGAGTTTATAATAAGATGGCAAAAAGAATTTGATAAATTTTTTTAAAAAAGAATTTATAAGCTATTAAAATAAGATGTTAGGAGCTTATAAACTCTTTTGAAAATGTGAGGGCTTCCTATATATTTTTTTAAAATCTTTACAACTTTCTTAATTCTAATCGTATTTATTACAAAATTATCATTACTAAAATTTTATGAACTCTAAAATCTTATATTTATAAAAAGATATAACATCTTATAAACTCTAAAAATATTTTAGAAGACGTAAAAACTTATAAGACTTTTTAAATGAGTTTAGTCAAATAGTGTCTTTTTTTTAATTTAATTTCTGGTCTTGTTGATGGCAAGGGTCAAATGGGTCCAAACTTGGGTCATACCTTGATTAGAATCAATTATAATGGCCCAAGCAAGAAGCCCATAGGAAATAATTATTTTTCGGAACTTGGACCACAGAAAGGTTGTGCAGTGATTATCTAGTCAAAAGGAAATTTTGGTTCAAATTGAATTTTGTTGACTTAAAAATAAATTCACATGAATGAATTATATTTTTTCTGCGATTGATGCACAGTACAATAATATTTTTTCTGCTATTGATGCACAATATAATAATAATAATAATAATAATAATAATAATAATAATAATAATAATAAAACATACCAAACCTGATCCAGAAAACAAAAGGGAAAAAGAAAACGTTTCACGATTTTAAATCGGCGATTTTTCCTTGGGTACACTTCATTTCAAATCTTTCTACGCTTTCATAATTTACGGAACAACTGGCAAGTCCAACGATCGTCCTGAGAATATTGATGGCCTGGGAGTACCTTTATTCTTATGTCTTGTTTTTAATTATGATTTTATTTTACTTTTGTTTTTTGCTTGGACGTAAGAATCTGGTTGGACTAGTAGTTTACAAAATTTGGGAACGTGACTGAAAATAATATTTTAATATAATAATACTGGATATTTAATAAAGTAATATGAAATATTGTTATTTAATTTATTATAGGCACCACTACTTTGTTTATGACTTATTAATTAAAATATTTTAGAATAAAAAACTATTATTAAATTTAATATATGCCACATTATCCCGGGGATGACAGAACATAAATGATTATTTTATTATTTTTAAATTACTAGGTATTTCAAGTTTGTAAATAATAGTTGTAATAAGTATAAGAATAGATGAACGTGATATTTTTATAAATGAGATAAATTATTTTATTTTTTTAAATTTGGGAAACAATATAAAATAAATTATAATTATTGTAGAATGCAATCAATCACAATACCTTCTATCTTGATTGTTTCCATTAGAAGTAATTATTCAATACTCATCAAACAAATTAAGATAGATTGAAATTAGTTAGAGTGTTTGAGTTGACGGGCATTTTGCAAAAAATATAAATCCTACCAATTTTATTATTCATAGATAGAAATACTTATTCTGTATCATCCATACAAGTAAACCAAGCTTAAGTTTGTGCCTTCAAACAAGTTACTGATTTACTTTCTTATAACAACTTAGTAGACAACAAAAAATTGGGCAATGAGGGATGACAGTTGCAAGATGGAAATTTTCAGACCGTCCGTTTGTTTTTATTTTTAACGGCTAACTTTTCATTTTTCATTATTTTAATATCATAAATTATTTATTTTTACTAATTTATTAGAAATACCATTTATTTTTGTTCTCAATCCTTTCCACATTTACTCTGCTATTTTATTACAAACACAATCAAAATCTAATTATATTTAATACAAAGAATTACCTTGGTCTCACCAAAATAATTGCAATAATCATACGTTTTGAAAGATACATCTTTTACGCATAAAAATTTATAAACTAAATAAACTTTTATCTCTATGCATATTTCATTCAACCTTTTCAAACAAACTATTCAAATATATTTTCAGTTTTGAACAAAAATTTATAATTAATTTTCATATTTTATAAATATTAAAATGTTAAGAAAATGAAAATACAAAATTAAGAACATAAAATAAACAATACAAAAATTTATGTAGTTACACAAATTTGGGCTATTGCCACAGGTCATAGATGGTAAGATTTTTATTATTATTCCAAAAGAGATATAATCAGGAGATTTCAAAATGTTCATATAAATTTTACTCTAGTGGTTTTTTCAAATAACTTATGGGCATTCCTACTATTAGTAGGTAGAAGATGCGATATCAATCAAAAGAACAATTTTGGTCAAATTGGCTCTCTAAAGATCAAATAAAATCCTAACTAAACTATAGCTCTAATCATGCTTAACTAAGATAATAAATTTAATTATTTTATAACTTTTGAAACACAATTCAATATAAAAAAATTAAAATAAAAACACAAATAAACAGCTCTTAACATTCGGGAGATGATGTTAAAAAGATAACCACAAAAATATTATCTAGTAAAAGAAGACAAAAATATTTACAATTGTCGAAGAAGCATAGCAACTCTTGGGTCGCCATGGATGACTAATCATTATTCCCTCCAACTCCAACCACACCACATAATCTATAAATTATATGCATACATATGACTTACGCCTAACCCGCGACGCCACCATCCGCCACCAATGGAGCTGCGGCGTATCTCCGCCCACGTCGATCCCACAACCGCACCACACTTCCGTCCAACACCGTCAATTCCTGGCAGCTGTACCAGCCCATGTCTGCCATCCTCACCACCATCTTTCTCTCCCAATCATCGCACCACCAATATCCTAATTTCTCACTCACCACCGCCGCACCTCCTTTGCAGCCACCGTCACCGTCATCCTCGCCGCCCTCACCACTTTCCCTGAAATCATGCCCGTTATAATAAAGACTGAACTTCACTTTCGGGCTACCTTCGCTCTCCGATACGCAACTCGAAGCTGATAATAAATATTGCTTGGTTTCTCCGGGAGTTGAACACGTAGCAGGCTCAGCCGCCACCACCTCAGCCGTCTTTGGTGGCAACGACGATGTTGAAGCGACATCTTCGCTACTGCCACATTGCTCCAGTCCCGACACAAGCGGTGATGATGATAAAGACCTAATCCTCCAGAAGCTGACGGCGGCCGTTATGACGGCTACCCACGCCCATATATTGTTGACGGTCGACAAGAATCCGTAGCTCAAATAGTTGAGGGCAAGAGCTTCAAGCGGAGAATCCAACGCATTCATTCTTCCCTTTCTTTTTGTATCTTTTTTTTTTTTTTTTTCTCTGTTAAAGCCTGTTTGTTTTCTTTCGTTAGAAAGCGGCGGTTGGAGGGTGGAGGGTGGATTAGGAACTATATAGAGGAGAAGGGGAAATCTGGGCCGTAGGATCCGATGGCGCGGGAGGATCTAAATAAAGATGCCGAGAATCGAGAAAGGGGATGCTAATTGGCAAGGTAGATTCAAAATTTTATACCCGAATTTTTTAAGACAAGTGGATCTCACGGGACACGTGTAAGGTGATTAACGGGTGTCGTAGTCGCTCCGCATCCAAACATCGCTCGGTGACCACAAGATTTCACCCAGGTTTCAATGTGAAATTAGTGCTTGATTACAACTTAATCTGATTTTTTAAGATCAAACTCGACTAAAATTTTATTTTAATTTATATCCTTATTTTATTTAATACTTAGTAATTTTTTTTAATTATATCCTTTTCAGATTAATAACTTTAATTTAAGAGAATTGTGTAAATTTTAGTATTATTTATTTTATGTTCTCAATTTCGTAATGTGATTTTCTTGACATTATGGACATACAGTGCGGGATATGGTGTTTACACTCATTTGCCATTTCGCATCACTGCGTTTTATTCTTTGTATTATTTTAAATTTTCTACGTACCTGAAGGTCCTAATTTGAATTTACAAATAATTCTAAAGTCGAGCAATTAAAAAAATTGGGAACTTTTGCATTTTTTTTAATAGTAATTGTCGAAAATAAGTTGCAATATATTTATTAATTAAGTAAAAAGGGAAGTTTTATAAGAATTTTTCTACTTATCTCAAATTTATTACTAATATAATATTTTGGAACATCTAAAAATAAAATTTTATTTTTTAAAATAAAATTCTTAATCACAAGTAATCTCTCTTAAAATTGTATGACTTGGTACCACTAATTCTTTAAAATTATTTTTGAGATCAATATTATAAAGACATAAAAAATTTGAACTTTTTTAGTTCTCGTGTGGAATTTATTATATGAATTAATTGATGCTTAATTTTAGAATGAGGAATATTATTTTTTAAAACAAGACAATATTTGTGCATGTACATCTTAAACAGAAATAAAAATTTTCGATCTAGAATGAAGGAATTGAAGAATTTGTTCTTTAAAAATATTATAAAATATTAAATTTTATTTTTAAAAAATTTATAATAAAAGTATTCAAATAAATCATTGCATATATATGATAAAATATTTTTTACACTCTTAGGGCTTATTTGCTTTAATTAATTATGCTTGATAGATGCATAATCACTCTTAATTTATTATTTGTTTGCCTTGATATAAGGTCTTTGTTAAGTCATTGGCTCTATATTAAGTTGGAATATTTATTAAGAGGAGAGAAGCTTGATACATTTTTCTTGGGTTTGATAAGATTCAAACAAATCAAATTATCCTTGATTAATATGTAAAAAGATTATTAAAATAAATAATAAAATATTATAATCGTAAAATCATATGTTTTGTTTTAATTTACTTTTCAGCTAATCTTACCAACCAAACATGAAATTATATTACTTTATTTTGATTGATTTAAAACATATACATTTATTTATATATAATTTATAATCACATTATTCGAAGTAAACTAACCCTTGGAATATTAATTCTTATTTTAAAATTATGCTTTTTAAATATTTAGATGAAATAAGATCATGGAACTTACAAGATGTTAAGAACAGTAATTTTATAATCAACTTAAACTATTATAAAAGGAGAGATAGTTTTATAAAAAAATAGAAGTTATTTTTAACTATTTACATAATTTATGCTTTAATTATTTCAAAATTAACACGAACAATGTAAAGGATAAAATGAAGAATTCAACATAAAAAATAATTTAGCTATCAATTTTATTAATATTCCAAATTTATCTTTTGAATGAATCAATAAGATTACTATTATACTTTTCATAAAACCTACAAAGTCATCTTGTTAAAAGCTCCATCATCCATTATTTTTTTTTTAAAAAAAGTTAATATAGAATTCATCATTATTTACTATCTTCTTTATCATATCAAATGCCCAATACAACTTTAATTTTACTCCACAATTTAGATTATTTCAAATATTAATCCTGAGTAATTTGAAAACTATTTTTATATGCACAAAATCATGTGTGGCAACTGTTTTATGATTAAATTGAAAATAAATTTATTAAAAATTAAAAATTAAAAGTATCGAGTGATATATGGCTCAACTGTAGAAATTTTCATTATTATATGGGAGGTTAGAAGTTCGAAACTAAATGAGCTACTGATGTACATTAAAAAAATTAAAAATTAAAATCTAGAAATAACTGTTGATCTTTTACAACCTCTTGGCCCTCAGCTACTTACTACACCAGGGTTTATCTGGTTATATCTTGGGTAACTTATAGAAAATATTTCGTAGAAATGTATTTTAGTAATGAGCTTAAAGAATGTGATGCTTATTTGATATTGTTTTGGGGTTTTATTGAAAAATATTTTAAGAGAAAATTATTTATTCAAAAATTTTTAGGGATACAAAAATTAATTTAAATACCGCATCAGTCTAATTTTTATTGAGTTAGTGTAATGAAATTGAATTTTTAATGTGTATATATAAAGATGAATTGATTAGTTGATGTTTGGGTAAATTTATAATCTTGTCAAACTATTTAATAAAATGTTTAAAGTTTATAAGATATTTTCAGTATTTTGTAATTTTTTTAAAAAAATTATAAACTAGAAAAACAAGATATTAAAGCTTTATAAATTTCTTTTGATAAAGATTAAAAAATTTTACCTTATTTTTAAAATTTTAACGAACTTTTTTTTTAATTTTAATCATATTCATTTACTAACATCTTATAAGTATTAAAATCTTATTCTATAAAACACTTTAAGAACTTAAATTTAAAATAATTAAATTCAATCTCATAAATTTCACAAGTATCATATAATATGTAGGAATTTGTTTAAAATTTTTAATTAAGCCTTGCCAAATTCCCTCTTAATTCCCTTTTTTTTTTTGGCGATGGTATTAATTCTTATAGCTTTTATTTGGCAGACATTCTACACTGTGTTGATTATTATTTTGACCAACTTATATAAAACAAATCAACCTCTTTATTGATTGACATTAACTAGTCAGTCCTAATGTTCGTTAGTTTGATTTTATTAAAGAGGGGACAAATTACATAATTATTTAATTAAAAATATCCATAATAATTTAATTCAACAATCACTAACAAATTAATTGCAGTGATTAATAAATATATCAACGAGCACATTATTACAGGGTAAAATACATAATTCACACACACACACACACACATATATATATATATATATATATTGTGAGGACTTAAAATTGAAATGTCGTGTCAGCAAGATTGAATTCAAATGGTGAAATTATAGCCTCAAAATTATAAAGTTTTGGTTTTGATTTCACTAATGTCCAGGTCTTGGTCTAATCATTGATTAATATTTCTGATCATAGTATAACGACTTAATTATTGGAAAATATATTCAAAGCATCGCACTTATAAATAGAGAAAACAAAAAGATAATGGACGAGTGGGTCATATGGAAAGCGATGGGAAAGTTATTCTAAGCTACGATGAACTTAATATTTTGGGGGTAGCCAAGCAATTATTGAGAGTGACATGGCCAACATCAATATGCGGTTAGGTGTGGCTGCCGGTTTGGGAATTTATTTTCGATTTAAACCGCCCTTCTTTTGTCCTTTTATTTTGGCAAAAGCCGTCAGCGTTGTGGTGGGATTTGGGCCTCAACCCTACTAAGCTACTAATACTTCTAAAACGGCCACAAGAAAAGCATAAGACGGAGACCGCCACTTCTTATCACAAAAACGAAGCAAGCCTGCAACTACCTTTCCCCCCCGATATATTGAAGGAATACCGCATTTATCAGTCTTACTAATACCTCTGATCTAGCCTTATCAGTCTACTAATTTTTTACATTTTAATGTCAAGCCACGATTAATTTTAAATTCACGTTTGAACTTAAGATTATCAGATATATACCAACACTCAAATAAAATAAATATTTTTATATTTTAGAATAAAAAAGAGAATTTGAAAGCACATGATGAATTTTAAGTTGGACCATTAAATTTAAAAAATATACATTAATTAGTTTAAATTGTATATATTATACAAATAAAGTGAAAAATAATAATATAACTTTGGCATTAAAATGTAAAAGATTAGTAATATTGATGTCACTACTAAATCTCCGTATTGAGTTAATATTATTAAATATAAAAATGTAATTATTGACTTGTTAATTATTATAATAATTATTTTTTATGAGGCAATCATATGTTTTACAATCATGTAATTTACTAAAGATTTATCAGTTTTTATAAATTTTAAGTACATTATTGTCTTGACTTTTGAAGTTTGAATATTAAAATATAAAATAGACTTTTTCAGATAATGATAAATTATTATTTCGTATTTGTAGTATTAAATTTGAAAAATATTTGTTAATCATATACAACATATTATACAATCATAGAATAAATAAGTATCATATCGTATGTGTAATGAGAACAGACATGATACAATGATAATAGTATAACTAGCTCACATAAGAGTATAGTTATATTGCAAACCTATACATATTTTAGTAAAAATATTTGAAAAAAAAGAATTTTTTTTCATCAAACCTATCATGCTATTATCTTTTACAACTCATAACAATTAGTATCTTATAAATTATAAACTATTAATTATTATTTAGAGAGTAAAATATAAGTGAATAAATAAATTATAATTTTAAAAGTATTTTAATAGATGGGATATATTTTTTAAGCATTATTTTTATATATTTTTTAATAATTGTTTATTATATGTATAAATAGTTAGGTTCACGAACCGACTTGCAAGCTTTCAAGCCACTATATTAAAGTTCAAACTTGGTTCAAACCTAAGCTTAAACCCGATAGGCTCGGCTCAGAGTTCGAACCGAGCTTTTCTATGTTGAGTGAGCTAGTTTGCGAGCCGTTTTGACTTAACTTACACCCGTAGTTGTAGCACTGTAGATGTGTGTAACTTGCATGCCTTATTTGCAAGGTAATTGATTACTTGATTTCTCTCATAAATATATGTAGTTCTAATTGTGATTTGCTCTAAATTTTCCTTATTTTAATAAATACTGCTGGTGCCATGACGCCGATTGATACTAATGAGTTAATTGAATGATAGCTTCTGCATCAAATTCTAATGAAGTATGGTCCAAGCTTCTCTCGAGACATAGGAGAAGCCTTTGATGAACTACAAAGAGTTTTGCATATGCAATTATAGCAATGCCTAGGAAGGTGAAGAATGTGAAACAAACCTCCCCTTGGAGGTTGAAAGGATTTCTGGACAAGGCTTTTCAATATTGCAGTCTCACCACACAAATGGCCCTGCTAAAGCAACTCTCTAATCCAAGTTTGGCTACACTCCTTCTCCAACTTTGCAAATTCATTTCCATATGGGAAAATTTTTTATTTTTTATTTTTATTTTTATTTTTAACAATAACATCACTAGGATAAAAGCATTTTACATCCTATCTAATATAAATTTACATAGAGACTGTTGAGATCTCGGCTTCCACAATAATTTATAAGAAAAAGATTGGATCACGTCCTCGATTCACCTTACTGTCAAGCTACATTCTTCAAAAAGATAACAAAATTTTTCCCAAGCAACCCATCCTACTTACATTGATTCCCATAATTACCAAAGAAAAAAACCTATTCAAAATTTTTTCAAGAGCCGGTTGATAATCGATATAGGAGGTCGCATGACTTGAAGCAAATATACAGGCATGTTTAAACATGAGTGTATTGTTAGATTTTGAATGTTAACCAACATATTAATGATAATAATTGATTTAATTTACTAAATAAAAGGTTTGGCCCAAATTAAAACAATCTAATCATTAAATGGGCCTAAGTTTCCTTAGAAATTACGTGCTTATATGTGTAGATAGACTTCTAAAAGACAGGTTGAATCATATAAAAAAAAAGGTGATTTTGAGGGAATTTCAATTCAAACATTGTTATATTTATATTTATTTTGATATAAGTTAATTGAAGCAACATGTTACCAAAGTGGCATCTCTAATGGAAATTAATTTATTTTGAAATTCAAATGGTTGTGTGCTTGTAACTTATGTAAATATTGATCGGTCCAAAGAAATATTTTTAGTAGAATTACATGTGCATCTTTGGTAATAAATGCATGATGATTATTTAGTTTTACATGTGAGCGATAAATCAACCAAAGGAAGATTTATTATTCGACATGTGACTATGCTTTCTATGTTTGATTACTGCACCAAATATCATTGCAAGTTAATATTTTGTCCAAAGATAAATATTAATGGAGTGTCAGATATCTTGATATGTGGTTTACCTTTATTTGAATTATTATTCCATTTTGGTTTTCTGCTTCGGTACTTATATGAGTTTGTTTGTTTGGTTCATTTTGTTCTTTATTCAATTTTCACCTCTGCAGCTAATATTACCACTAGCATTAATTCTATTCCTATGCAGCTATGCTAAATGGCACAAATTTTAAGGCATGACAAGAAAGTATCTTAATTACTCTTGGAGTCATGGATCTAGATCTTACTTTAAGGATTGCTAAACCTACTTATCTCACTAATAAGAGTACCTCGAATGACAAGAGGGAGATGGAAAACTGGAAAAAGTCCAATTTAATAAGTCTCATGATTATCATGCATGTCATCCTAAAAGTTTTTAGGGGTACGATGTTTGAGAAGGTGAATATGGCTAAAGCTTTCATTGAGGACCTTGAGAAGAGGTTGGAATGAAAAGGTTGAAATTAGTATGATTTCGAAAAGCTTATCTTGATGAGGTACACAATTAAAGAAAACATAAGGGAGTACATTATGGACTTGTCTCATCCTACTTCAAAATTGAAGGCACTCAAGTTGGATCTATTTGATGACTTGTTAGTGCATTTGGTTCTAATATCCCTTACATCATAATTTAGTTAGTTCAAGGTGAGCTATAATTGCCAAAAAAACTCATGATCCCTTAATGAGCTCATCTCATACTATGTTTAGGAAAAGAATAAATTAAATTGAAAGAAGACAAAGAGCACTCACTTGGCCACCACCTCAACGAAAAAGAAAAAAGATAATAAGATAAAGAAAAATAAGGAAGCTGTGGATATGGAACCACAAAAGTAACAACAAAAGGAACTAAGGACGCTTACTATGTTTATGGAGCTACAATTCATAAAAAAAGTAGCATTTCAATGATCACGCATGGCATGCAAAGAACGGTGTGCTTCAAAACTTTGTTTGTTCTGAGATTAATTTGACTTGGATACTTAGACACACATGATGGATAGATTTCAGTGTAGCAAGTCACATTAGTATTTCTATGCAAGATTGTTGGAATTGTTGCAAGCCAAATGATGATAAACATACAACTAAATTGGTGACAACAAGATGGTAGATATCAAAGCAATTGTAATGTTTAGATTATTATTAAGAACTTATTTTTATTTGGATTTGATTGAGACTTTCGTTTTACCATGTTTCATACAAAATTTGATTTCTATTGTAGTATTGTACAAGTTTGGTTGTTGTTGTTCATTTGGAAATGGAAATTTTGGTTTTGAAATTCAAATTTGGCTAGTTTTAGTTCCTTATCAAGTTATAATAATCTATATTTGCTTGACATAATGACTTCATTCCATAAATCCTTACATGTTAATGTAATAGGTAAGAGTGTAAATTAACCAATGAGTATTCAGCTTCATTATGGCACAAGATATTAGGTCATATCTTCAAAAAGATAATTGAAAAACTTGTGTCTAATGGAATTCTCAATCCCATTGATTTTTCAATTTCACAATGTGTGTGAATTGTATTAAGGAAAAGCAAAAAAAATGTCCAGGGATTTGGTGCCCGCAAAAAATTAGAAGTCTTAGAACTAATACATATAGATATTTGTGGACCATTCCCTATGGATTTTTGGTATGGTCAACAATACTTCATGATGTTCACAGATAATTTTTCGTAATATGGCTACATTTATTGTAGTCATGAGAAATCGCAATCACTGGATATGTCTAAAAGTTATAAAGTACTATTTCATGATGTTCATAGATGATTTTTTGTGATATGACTACCTTTTATCTCATTCATGAGAAATTGCACTCACTGGATATGTTTAAAAGCTATAAAGCTAAAGTTCATAACCAACTTAGCAAAAAAATTAAAAATATTATATCTAATTGTGGTGGATTATATCAAACATGATAGATTAGGCAAACAACATATAGGGCCATTTGCAAAATTCTTAGAGGAATGCAACATTATCCCACAGTACACCATATTGGATTCACCCATCATGAATAGTGTTGCTAACAGACGAAACATAATGCTTAAGGATATGGTAAGGAGTATGATTACTCATTTTACCTTGCTTGAATCACTCTAGGGAGAGACATTAAAAACCGCAACATATATATTTAACAGAGTTCCAGTTAAGGCATTTGAAAAGACCCCTTATGAGATTTGGATAGAAAAAAAACCTAGTTTAAAGCATTTACATATTTGAGGATGTCTAGCTAAGGTAAGGACTTATAGGCCAAATGAGAAGAAATTGGATTCTAAGATTGTTAGTTGCTATTTCATTGGACACTCTAAAAGGTCCAGAAGTTACAAATTTTATGATCCCATAACTAAGTTTATTTTAGAGATAGCTAATGCTTGGTTGTTTGAGAATGTTAAGTTAGGAGGGGGGAAGAGTTAAGGATTTTGTCTTTGAAGAGGAATATGTCAATATTCCTTCAACTACTATTGATAATGATTAGGAATAGCCTCCTATACGGGACATTGTTCAAGAAGTGACCCTGACCAGGACCAATATCACTAAAACTTCTATTCATGTTTAAAAAATTGTTCCAAACGAACAAACTCTACAACTTTAGGAACTAACGCCATTAAGAAGATCCACTAGAAAAAAAAGAAGTGCAATTTGGATGACCACATTGTGTTTCTCCAAGAACATGATGTTGACATTGGAGTGATATAAGATGATCCTATCAACTTTCATTAATTTGTAGAATTCTTAAAAGTGGATTTATGCCATGAATGAAGAGATTGAGTTTATGAAGGATAATAATGTATACTATCTTTTCCTATTGCTTGAAGGTTGAAAGTCCTTTGCTTGCAAATCAACTTTTAAAACTAAGAGGAATTCAAAAGGTAATGTGAAGAGGTATAACACACATCTTGTTGCTGAGGGCTTCACACAAAAAGAAAGCATTGATTAGAAAGAGACTTTATCCATGGCTTCATTGAAAGACTCTTTCAAGATTATAATGGCTTTATTTGCATATTTTGTTCTTGAGCTATATCAGATAGATGTTAAGACTGTATTTTTCAATGGCAACACTAATGAGATAATTTATATGGTGTAGCTAGAAAACTATATGTTGGGTGATACAAAGTTAATGGTTTGAAAGTTAAAGAAATCCATTTATAAGCTCAAGCAGGCATTTCGTCAATGGCATTACAAACTTCACTAGGTGATTGTTTTATTTGGTTTTGAGATGAATCTAAGTGATGATTATAGATGCCACAGTTTCAATGCTAGTAAGCATATTTTTCTAATTTTATATGTTGATGACATATTGCTTACCAACAACGATGTAAGCTTGTTGCACGAAACTAAGAGATTTTTAGCAAGAAATTTTGAGATCAAAGATCTTGGTGATGTAACTTTTGTAATAGGAATTCAAATATACCGAGATTTCTCTTGAGGGGTCCTTGGATTATCACCCAAAAGGCCTACATTGAAAAGGTTTTCAAAAGATATGGAATCTAGGATTGTAAATCAAGCGATATCCTATAGCTAAAGGACACAAATTTAGGATTGATCAATACCCCATGAATGCTTTTGAAAAGAAGGAAATGCAGAAGATTTCTTATATGTTAGCAATAGGGAGTTTAATATATGCTCAGGTTTGTATGCATTCAAATATTGCATATATTGTTGGGATGCTAGGTAGATGTGTGAGCAATCCAAAAATGGATCATCAAAAAGCTACCAAATGAGTCATGTGGTATCTACATTGAACAAAATATTGTATGCTCACATATAGAAGGTCAGATAAGTTAGAGATCATCAAGTATTTAGACTTCAAGATTGTCGGATGCTAAGATAGTATGAAATTTATGTTATATCTATCAGCTTTTCTAGAGAAGCTATTTCCTAGAAGAGTGCTATGCATATACTCAGCTCTTTCCATTGTGGCAACTCAGTTTATAGCATGTTATGAGGCATCTAATGATAGAATATGATTGCGGAATTTTATCACTAGGTTGTGAATTTTAGATGCAATTAAAGGGCCACTTAAGTTATTTTGTGACAATAAGTCACTGATTTTATATTCCAACAACAATAGGAGCTCAACAAAGTCAAAGTATATAGATATTAAGTTCTTGGTTGTTAAAGAAAGAGTTCAGAATGGTTATTGTCTATGGAGCATATTGGTACAAATTCTATAATTGTGTATCTGCTTACTAAGGGACTATCACTTGAAGTCTTTCAAGAGCACACTATTCATATAGGTGTCATGTCATTTGAGGACATTCAATTTTAGTGAGAGTTTGTAACTCTAGATGCTTAACATTTTTAGTTATTTTGATTTATGATATTTTGAGGTCATTCTATAGAAATAAAGTTTCTTTTGGTTTATCCACACTCTAATTTTGGTAGGTTTGACCTCGCTAAGGTTTAAGGTAGACTAATTGAAAATAGATATGTATGTTTATTTTACATCACATGTAATTTTCATGCTGTATATCCATACTAGATTTGTGTCATTTGGTTATGTTGACACATGATCAGGGATAAATTTAGTTACGATGTGTGTAATGGAAAGTTGCTTTGGTTCTATATTGATATAATTGATGGTCGAGATTGTTTGGAGATGATTTGGGTTATGATAGTAAAGATTTTGAGCTCAAAGTTATATTATAACATACTATTATAAGGTGATGCATATATATATTTAGTCCAAGCGGGAGATTGTTAGATTTTGGATGTTAACATTTATATATATATATATATATATATTAATGGTAATAATAATTGTATGCAATTTGCTATTGTAAAAAGGTTTGGCCAAAATTAAAGTGATCTAATTATTAGATGGGTCTAAGTTACTTTACAAAGTATGGATTTATTTGTGTTGATACTTTGATTTATAATTTCTAATTTATGATGGCCCAAATTAGAAATAAAAAAAATATAAGCAATTGCATTAAGCTTACAATCCCTAAATTATACGTATGATTATGTGCTCACATCCCATCATTAGAAAAGAAAGAGTCCCTTCTCCCAAATTTATATCTCCCAAATTTGGAAAATCAATAACTGTAAGACCCAAAAGATCTTATCTGTATTCATGGATTCATGTACCCTTTTTCATCTAATTTGATTTTGGATGATTTAACATGATGGTTCTTTGGTTTTATGATGTTTTCACAAGTTTGGTTTAATTCCTACATACAGTTTTTATTAATGTCACAAACCACTATATGTTGTTTTCTCCCAGCCCAACAATTTTGACCTAATTTTCTAAATTTTAAGTTGAGAATAGAATAGAAGCTCTTTTTGGTTGCTAACAAAGAGGGACACCCAAATAATCAATGAGATGTCATTTGAACATAAAATTCATTGTGCTTATTGTAAAGAATGTGAAAACTAGAATACTTTTCCCCACAATTATAACGCCCTTATCCATGTTGATCATATGCCCATAAACAAGCTCATATGTCCTCAAAAACTTCATGATCTCATTGCTTTTATTCTTGTGATATCTGATGAAAATAATAACACCATACGTTGCTAAGAAATCAATCAATTTAATTCCAAATATTGAACTGCCAAAGTAATAGTAAAACAACTTCTCTAAGCCCACAACAACCATTCAATAGCAAGCGTAAAAAATAAAGATATAAAATGTAGAAAGACATAAATGCAATCATTTAGGTATCCTCAGTTTACTTTGTAGACAACTGAACAATATTTTTTAGGAAGTTATAGTGGATAACAAAATTACAATAATATGACATAGTTTATATGTTCACATTTGATTAATTATTTGTATAAAAAATTACTTTATTTACATGCAAAGGTTGCTCCCAAACTATTAGTTCAACACTCAGTAACTTTAATGTAACAACTTATATATTTTCATTGTAATTATAGTAATAGAATTTACTTTTATATGTTGCTTATTCGAATCTTATACAAACATTGTAGAATATATGAGTACTTGAATATGATATTATCGTTCTAGCCTACTGATTGATACATTAGCTATAAAAATGCAAAAAATCAAACATAGTTTCATCCATTTCTCCATCAATTTATACTTTATGAACCTTTGCTAGCTCTAGGATATGCATTCTTATCTCGATTGCTCAAATCTTAATTAGCATACTGGTAGTGATCTAATAAGACATAGTTTTCTCATATAGCTTCTAATTGGCAACTTAAATGAAAGCCACTTAAAAGAGTTTCATTGATGGCTTCTAATGTGTTTATTTTATATATTATTTGTTTGAATGAGAAATCTCAACATGGAATACCCATTTTCTAGTCCTTTTTTACATATTTTTAGTTAATCTATTTGAGAAAGTTACATCCATCTTGCTCTAAGAAAAATGTATTAGAATTATGAGACCAAATATTTGATGTATATAAATAGTAAAATGAAGAAGAATAAGTCCCAATTGTACATCCAACAAATTTCCTCATAGGATTGTTTATGGTTTATGCTATTAGTATTGTTAGAGGTTTTTTTTGTGTGTGTGTGTGTATCTATAATTTATACCTTAATCTTAGTCAAATAATAACTTGAACAATATCATTAATAACATGAAAAATGTGAATTTATTAGAAATATTTGATATTTTTGTAGATTTAAGTAAAAACATAAATTTAAATGAAAAAAATTTGAAATAAGATTTTTATTTCTGATAAGGGAATAATGGAAAGAAAAATATTGGATTTATTGTATGCTTAAACAAGAGCAAAAAGGCAATTTAAAAATTAAAAAAGTAAAATAAGTAAAAGGGTAATTTGGTTAGAAAATCTATTGAAGTGCTCAATTTTTGATCAAATTAATAATGTGTCATTTATCACTAATAGATATACCAACATTTACCTAATATGGGAGAGGTAAGTGATGATTTTCATACTATAATGCGGTAAACTATTATTAATTAAAATATTAAAATTCATCTCTATTGTCTTTAAATTGCATAAATTAGATATGGAATTTTTACTTCCAAATTTGTTTTTGAGTTTTATATTCTTGAAAAAAAAAATCATAAAATCAAAAATGGAAGAAAAGCATATCTTAAAATAGAAATTGAATTTAGAATTTCTGTCTCTCCAACCCCTCCCCCCTCAAGTAAAGCCCTCTATGCACAGGTGGGAATTAGGAAATAATTTCTACCAATTTATTATCAAAACCAAAAAAAAAAAATACATAAGAATGTTTTGAAAATATTGGAAATTAGGAGTACTATTCCCTTTGCATCTTCACTCTAAAAAATGACATGTCGCATTTAGGGATGAAAAATAAATCTTCATGAGCCGGCTCGAGTTGAGATCAACTCAAGCTAGGGCCTCTCGAGTTCAAACTCATTCAAGACTGTATGAAAGCTCATGAGCTTTTTTATTTTTTAAATATTTTATATATTTTAAATATATAACTAATATAAATAATATAAATAGTATCTAAAGAATACAACCCTAATTCTAAATATAGAGTACATTGGCCACGGCTAAACTCTTTTTCTCAGATCTCAACTCCAAAATTTCAAATTTCTCTCAATCTCATCCGGCCACACCCCAAGTCTACCACACAGCACCACCATTCTGCCATGCTAATGAGCACTGACATTCCCACCACATCGATTTTGCCACCAAGCACTACCATTCCACCACACTACTTCATAATTCCACTACCAAGCAATACTATTCCGCTGTAGTATTTCAAGCATCACCTTTCCGTCGTGCTACTTCACAATTTTTCCACCAAGCAACACTATTCCACTCCACTACACCCTACCGCATCCTTTCGCTCAAAACTCACCATCACCACAGAGTCTCCACCATCTGGGTGTGAAATAAGGTATTAGAGTATTTGCTTCATTCTTTCCAAATGATTGAAAAAATGTTAAAACTATGTGGCATTTGAGATAATTTCAGTTAAAGCATAGCAAAAAAGTTGTTGGTTCTTGTCATGGGAACTCATAGTTAAAGAAAACAGCATTGGAACTCATATTCTTGGCATGTTGCCGCTAGTTCTTGTCTCAAAATTAGAAAATTAGTAGTCTGCAACTATGAAAATTTAGGATATATTTTAGCCTAGAAATACTATCTTCTTAAATTAGCTAAGTCACATATTAATTCCAAATCCACATTGTGCATTAGCATAACTACTAAATTAATGACTATTCCAATATAGTTGCTACCTTGCTAGCAAAAACATCTAACATATACTATCTCCATGGAGAATACAATGTTATGGACAGTGTTGCTGACCAATTGCTACACTTTTATTATTTAAAATGAAATACTTGATAGTTCATCATATATATGTACATTTACTTATATCAAACAACCTATACACATTGCAATTGAAAAAAGAATTATAGGATGAAAATTATTAAAACACTAATATATTGCTTTAGCTGATAACTTAATTAGTAAGGAGAGCAGGCGTTTAAATATGAATTGAAGAAATTTTAACTAGTTTACTCAAAATACAGTTTTCAATATTTTTTTTGGATACTACTATTAAGATCTTACCCTATAAAATTCTTATTAGAGACCATGAAAACTTAAAAAGAAGAATACTAACATAATAACATGGATATTGTTTTTTGTTAACAATACTTTTTAAGACACTTTTTGTTAACGGTACTTTTAAAAAGAAGAATACTAACATAATTATGCATGAACAACAACTTTCCTTACTATCTAAATTATATATATATACTAGCTTTTGGCTATTTAGGACGCTAGTACAACCTGAAAAAATTGGGTTCTCAATTTGTTCTTAAAAAAAGAGTCAACTGAATTGATTATTAATTTTCTTGTCTTGTTACTCTTGTAGATATGAACTCTAATGAATTAATGTTGATTATGTATTTCTTAAATTTCATTTGTATTGCTATTTAGTTTCTCTAATTATTTTCACTTGTGAATGTGATAACTGATTATTAATGGTCTTGTCTTGTAGATATGAACTTTGACATACTTGATGAAAATCCTGCACAATTTATTTCTGCCTCTATAGAAGATTCAACAAGCCCCATTATGCAAAATTGTAAAGAGGCAATTGAACAAACAATGAAGGATATAACTATGACCACAAATGAAGAGAGCGCAAATCTAGATACTATTAATACTAATGCCATAGATGGTGCTGCAGAGGAGGACATTAAAGGGGAAGATGTAATCCAAAAGGCTAAATGATAAAAAAAAAAGTCAGCAGTTTGGCTAAAGTTTAAAAAAGTAAAAAATCCCGCTAATGGTATCATGAAGATCTCATGCAATCACTATAAGAACATGTTCACAAAAAATAAAACTTCTCCAACAACACAGTTGCATAGACACTTGAAAGGTTATGCTAGTTTTCTTAGAGCAATAGCTACTAAGGAAAAAGATAAATTTACACAAACACAGCTTAGTTTTACGGCAGCTAATATGGATCCCACAACTTACCCTACATTACATGATGGAAAATTTGATATGGAGAAAATGAAAGAGTCAATAGCTTACTGGATGATAATGCATGAGCATCTTTTCTCTATCATAGAAGAGAAAGGATTCAACTTGATGCAAAGACAATGAATGCCTGAATGGAGGGGAATTTCAAGAATAACAACAAAAAGTTATTGTGTCAATATTTATGAGACATAAGAGAAAAGGTTAAAGGCTTTATTGAAGAATGTCAACCAAATCAGTCTTAGTATGGATTGTTGAAAGTCAAAGAATCAAAATATTAAGTATATGGTTATAACTGGGCCTTGGATCGACCATAACTGGCATTTACAAAAGTATGTTCTCAACTTTGTTCACATTCCACCTCTTTATCGAGGTCTTGCGATTGCAAATGCTATTTAGTAGTACTTGGAAGATTGGGGCATTGAGAGTAAAGTTCATACAATATCTGTTGATAATGCATTTGCAAATGATTATGCAATTAATAACTTGAAGGTCTATGTCAAAAGTAAAAAAAAAGGTTTCTTTGTAGGGGAGACATATTTCATGTTAGGTGTTGTGCTCATATTATCAATCTTATAGCTTCAGATGGCCATTCTGAGATTAAAGGTATTATTGATATTGTTCGAGATAGTGTAGAATATGTCCAACGATCTAATGCAAGACTCAAAGTATTTGCAGAGATTGTGAAGCAATTGAATTTGCCAGATAGAAAGTTGGTTGATGATTGTCGAATAAGATGGAACTCTACATATGAGATGTTGGCTACTACAATCAAGTTTAAAGATGTTTTCCTGAGGTTTGCTGATCAAGAGCCATATTATGAGACATACCTAAGTGAAGTTGATTGGGAAAAAGTTGAGAATGTGTGCTCAATATTAGAGGTGTTTTGGACGGCTACACTTATCATTTCAAGTAGTGATTATCCAACATCTAACTTGTTTCTTAATGAGCTCAATAGAGAGAAAGTGGTGTTGGATAACAAGTCATTGGACTGTGATGACTTCATCAAAAACATGGTTGAAAAAATGAAGATCAAGTTTTATAAATATTAGGGGGGCTTTTAATTTGTTGATGTCCATAACTGCTGTGTTGGATCCTATATGTAAGATGAGAGCACTAGAATTTTATTTTTCGAAGCATTATTTTTCAGAAAAAGTGGAGATGGAAATTGCCTATGTTCTCGAAGAATTTTATATGAGCTTTATTCTGAATATGTCACAATGTACAATATTGAAGTAGAGTCAAGTTAGGAAGCACCAAGGGGCAATCTTTCAAGTCAAGAGAATAGCAATTCTAAATCTTTATCCGGGTGGTTTGAGTATGTTAATTATTTGAGGTCCGTGGAATCAGTTCAGCCTCAAAAATCTGAGCTTGATATGTATCTTGAGGAAAATTGTTACATGGTTGATAAAAATAAAGGATGAGACTTTGATGTTTTGGAGTGATGGAAGATTCATGCCTTGAAATACAAGATACTATCAATAATGGCAAGAGATATGCTAGCCATTCCAATCAGCACTGTCGCTTCTGAGGCTACATTCAGTGTAAGAAGTATAATGATTGATAAATATCAAACCTCATTGACTTCAGATATAGTCCAAGTATTAATGTGCGGAGGAGATTGGTTGAGAAAGCGATTTGGCGTAAAAAAGAAGTCGAAGGTAAATTATTTTAGTATGATAAAACTCATTCTTAATTGTTATTACTATTATTTTAGTTGTTGTTATTCACTATTAATATTTTGAATTGTAGAGTGATAAGAAAGCAATACAAGTGTTTCTCTCTATTAATGATGAAGCTTCAAAAGGATGATTTCCTTTTGGTAAAAAAGGTTACCATACGTTAATAGATAATTAAATAAATGCATGTGATTGAAGATTGATTTTCATTTTAGGTATCACATATATACTTGTTGATTTTCTCCAAAATTTAGTTTCAAAATTTCTACTTAAAATTTCAACTTTTATTTCTATTGATTTTTATCTTAAATTGGCTTATCTATTCAGGCAAATGGAATGACAATGATAATATCTTTTGATCAACCATTTGACACGGAGCATCAAAGCTTAGGATTTGTTTTGAAGCTTATTTCTTTAGACTTGTTTTCTTGCGTTTAGATGATGACTTTTGATTTTATTTAGTTTGAATTAGATTGAACTATGGCTACTTTGTATGTTGTATTTTGAAGCTTGTTCTTTTAGCTTATTGTGTGCATGAATGTTTTTTTTTTTTAGATGTTGAAATGCGTAATTTTTTCTTTCAAATATTGTGATATGTTTCTACTCTAATATTATTTGTTTGTTAACGTACATGATTGATGCTAGCTAGATGGGGATTTTAGTTGTCAATTTGACTATATATGGAAAGAATGTTTTGTTTAATGAATTATTTTGGAATTTAGATGCATTGTGAACTGTTGTATTGGTACTTTAGATAGCAACATACATTGTTTCTGTCATTCTATAGTTGGTCCTATATTTTTTCTTTTGCATCTTCAATTCACTTGTGTGAATGAGTAAATATTATTTGCTTTTTAGGTTGTGGGTAAGTTTTGAATCTTTCTATTCATTTTCACAAATTTTGTATAATCTTAATAGGTAGAATGTACAGTTTATTTCACAAAAATTGCTTAATTTGCTGGACAAAATTTGCTACACAGAATTTTCAGTTTGTAAAGTTTAAAAACTGTTGAGCTTGAGCTTGAGCTATTTGCTCTTCAGGTTGTAGGGAAGTTCTAAATCTTCTAATTCATTTTCACTTATTTTGTATCAGCTTAATAGGTAGATTATACAATTTATTTCATTAAATTTTCTTAATTTTCTACATAGAATTTTACATTAGAGGCAATCTATTTTGGTTGCTTTTGCTTTTGACTAGAGCAGTTTCTGGCAGCCTATTTTTGCTTCTTTTAGGAATACCTTTGGTGTTCTGATCAGCCTAAAATTTGGACTTAAGAATCTTCAAAGGGTTGAGGAGTTCCAGTATAAATTTTAGCCAAAACGGAGGAGTCCATCTTGGGAAAAATTAGTGGTGATTCTACTGCGCCAGTGAAAATCCTATTTAACAGTTGAAAAGAGTTTTCTTACTCTTCGAATTTTCTGCTTTCACCCAAGTATTTTTCTCTTCTAAACCTAAATTCTATGCATGTCTAGATCCTTGTGCTGTTGTGCGGGCTAGTTTATTCAATTTTTTCAAAAATATTTGGATCCTAGTGCCACATAAACCTTCAAGTGGTATCGAAGCCAGGTTCATGCATGGATTTGGATTTTGCTTGTCTTAGGTGATTGGTTCTTGTGAAGAACTAATCAATATCACCATGTAATTGACCCATATGATGGGTTGGAGTGTATGGATGATCTTGCTTGTGGCTTCTTGATTGATCGATTGAATCATGTTATTGCGTGCTTTAATTGTTAAATCATATGATGGGCATGTTTTGATTCATTTTTTTGATGTAAAATTTTAACTTGGCATTGGCAGATGTTATATTTTGATATAGCATCTTGTGAATGGACTTAAGTTGTTTGGTCATTTTAGGTCCAATAAGATTGTATACAATTGGAGATTTTTGAAAAATATGATTCTTGCTTAAACTTATTTTTTAAGCATCTTTGGGCACTTGATTTTTCAATATTAAAAGGTGTTTTAATCTAAAATTTTTACCTATGTTGTGTGTTTTGATGTTTAGAACTTGTTCTAAAATTATTAGTGCACAAAAATTGAACCAAAAACAGCTTGACTCGACCATAAACCCCAAAACAGGGTTGCTGCCGGCTCTTGGCAACCCACAGCAGAGTAGTGGCCGAGAGTTACTGCCCAGCAGTGAGCAAGCCTCAACTAGTAGCCCCTAGTTGGGTTTGGGATGGGTTTTAAGCTTTTCTTTAGTTCATTTAGTGACCAAACTTGTTTTAAAACACATACATTTGTTGCACGAATGTTGTGGAAGGCCTAAAAATTGTGTTGGACACTTTTTAGTTACTTTTAAAACTTGTTAAAGTTGATCTCCAATTGCAGAAAAAATATGATGCATAATTATTATGCTTGTTTTTGCATGTCCGATTATTTGTTAATATGATTAACACTTAATTGTTGGAATTGAATGTTAATTCTTAGTTTATTTATTGTTCATTTAAATGTTGAATGGATGATGAATGAATAGGGATAATTATGAGTCTTTTAATATTAATTTTATTTATTTCAAGTTGTTGAAATGGGTTATATTAAATGGGACTTGCATACCTCTTGTTCTATCTTGTAAAAGTCATGAGAGTAGAATTACAAAGAGTAAGGTTTTCTTTCTCTTGTAAAAATTGCAAGAAGCAAAGAGGATCCAAGGAGGCTTGAAGACCCATGAATGCATGGGATACACTCATTTAATAGCTTAGTTTAATCAACCCACTTAAAATTAACCGAGTGATGCACCTATATCTCTAAGTGCATCACTTGGTTAAGCTCACGATCATCCCACCCTAGAAACATGCTAGGCTACTTATTTATGCTTTTCATATCCTATTGATGTATGAGATGCATAAGTAGGATATAGAGAACCTAAATAAGAAGACAAAAATGATGAGATCTTTGCAAACAAAAACCCTCCACTTAGAATGTCCAAGTGTTTTCAAATTTTAAGTCTAAATGGATGTAAATTAAATGAGTTTTAATTAATCCAAGCCTTACACCAATAGTGTATGCCATGACAATGCTATCGATTTTGTGTGATGGCACTCAATCACGAGGGTCACATTTAGGAAGAAAGTTATGAGCATACACATAGCATGAGATGTACCTTTGACTTAAGAGCCCTCACGCATTGGCACTCGATCATAGGGGATGTTGTGAGTCCATCTTGAATTGAAGATTGATTGGTAGGTTGGACTTAACATTTAGTAATATAGATGGTGCACGATCACATAGGTCTATATAAAAAGTTAGGTAAAATATATCAAAAGTTGCATAAGATACAATTAGCAAAAGTTGCTTACCCTTCAATTGCTTGTGGATGGCACTCAGTCATGGGGGTCCATTGGCAAGTCATTAAGGTCTTGATTCTCACTAGAAAATTTGATTTCCCAAATTCTTCTTGGGGTGAAGAATTTGATAAAATAGTAGGAGAAAAACATGCTTGAAAGATCATGAACATGTTTTCAATATCAATATTCAATCACATGCTTATATTCTCTTTTTCACCTTTAAAGATTTGTGAAATCTCAAGAATTGCTAATAATTTCACTCAACATTATTTTGGAAACCAATAAACCTACTGGGCCAAACTTTCATGATTGACTTAACCTAAAAAATCATTTTAGATTCCTAAATGTGGATATATGTCCTATTCTATGGTACTCCTATTCCCCTTAGAATTTATGTAGATCTAGAGACACATAAAAAGTTCATGAGTTAGGCTTAGGATTGTTCTATCCCTTAGTCTCATGATGGCATCTACAAACTTTAAAAGTCTCAAAGACACATGAATGGTGCCTTAGTTAAAGTTTACAAGAGTTGTAAAGCAAACATGATATGAGAAGTTCATGTTGTCAAAGGAAATTTTTCAGGCTAGGATAAATGTAAGGTCATATGTCATCAACTACAGTCTAAAGATGATTAGGTTTAGAAAAGCTTTTCAACTTGGACGTAGTGATGGACAATGATCTCCATGAGGATTTGATCTTCGCATCCTTGTCGAGTTTTATTGATCAAAGTGTTGATCTAGAAGGAGACTACCACAATAAGGGCAAACCTTTGACACTTGTTTCCTCCTCCAAATCTATAGATCCTAGGGGTACTAGAAAGAGAGGTAAAAGGAAGAAAGGTTCTTCCTTTAAGGAAAAACAACCATTAAAGGCATCCGCAGGAGTCAAGAAGATTATAGAAGAAATAGTCAATATTATTTGTTTCTATTTTGGCAAGATAGGCCATTGGAAGCTATTTGCAAAGATTACCTTGCAACCCTTAAGAAATGCATGTGCTTTATTGAAGCGCATTTAAGATGAATTCTTCATCATGGATATATGATATCACACGTGATTCTTTTCTTTGTAAGTTGTTACAGAAGAATAGAAAGAAGAATAATTCTAAGTGATGAGGATATGATCCACCACCTTGGCTAAGGAGCAAGAGTTGTGACCAAAGCCGAAGGCATACAATAAGTTAGACTTAGGGAATTCCATGCTTATATTGGACCTTTGTTATAACATACCATATATTGTTGAGAACATTATTTCAATTTCCATTTTGGATAGCGAAGGATTTGATCCTTTTATATCAAATGAGAGATTGAAGGCATTAAAGAATGGGTTTTTTAATTGCTCATGGTACACTTAATAAAGGATTATACATATTAGATTTTTAACCATCACTATTGCACTTTCAACTGATTAAGCAAATTAAATATCCAAGAAGATGCCATGTTATGACATGTAAGACTTAGGCATATCTCCAAAAATAGGATAAACAAGCTTGAAGCTCTCAAAGCACTAAATGTTAGTGGCATTGAGGACCTTTCTACTTGTAAATCTTGTTTGAAGGGAAAAATGACCAAAGCTCCTTTTGTGGGACAAACAGAGTGCTCCATAAATCCTTTGAATTTGATCCATACAGATGTTTGTGAACCACTAAGAGTTAGTAGGAGAGGAGGCTATTCTTACTTCATCACCTTGATCAATGATTATAGTTGGTACGGATATGTGTATCTTATGAAATACAAGTTCAAAGCCTTTGAAAAGTTCAAAGTGTATAAGAACGAAGTAGAAAAGTAAAAGGAACTTAGTATTAAAGCTCTTTGATCAGATCGAGGGGGTGAAATACTTAAGTACTAAATTCTTAAATTATCTAAAAAAGAATAGGATTCTCTCTCAATGGAGTTCACTTGGCACACCCCAAATAGAGTAGCCAAGAGGAGAAACCGTACCTTGTTAGACATGGTACATTCCATGATACACTTCTTTGATGTGCCTATATCCTTTTAGAGATACGTTTTAGAAACGACGGTGAGGTTACTAAACATAGAACCTTCAAAGTTGGTGCCAAAGACACCACATGAGATATGGCATGACAAAGCACCCTCTTACCAATATCTCAAGGTTTGGGGATCTCCCACATATGTGAGATGGATAGTAGGAAATAAGATGATATTCAATCCATCTTGTGCAAATTTGTGGGATACCCAAGAGAGTTTATGGGTTATTACTTTTATAATCCCTTGAAACAAAAGGTGTTTGTTTCAAGGAACGCCACCTTTTTGGAAAAGAAATTTCTAGAAGATAGATAAGGATTTATTGTTAAACTTGGTGGAGTTCAAGATGATCATCAAATCCCACAAGCGATAGAAATAAATAAATAGCAAAGAGCCTCACACATAACCTCTAAGAAGGTCGGACCAAATTAAGAAACAACTCGAAAGGTTTGGATTTCTTCATGAGATGGGATAATCAGATAATGATCCAAAGACCTATAGGGTAGCTATGTCAAACATAGATTCAGGACGTTGACTTGAAGCCATGAGATCCCAAATGGTCTCCACGTACTCAAACAAAGCATAAACTTTGGTAGATCCACCAAAGAAAATAGTTCTCATTGGTTGCAAATGGATCTATAAGCAAAAGCTTAGGTAGATGGAGAAGTGGTGACTTTTAAGGCACAACTAGTGGCAAAAGGTTACACTCAAAGACTTTATATCAATTTTGAGAAAACCTTTTTCACTGGTCGCTATGCTTAAGTCTATTCAAATTTTACTCACCATGGCCACATATTATGACTATGAGACATGGAAAATGGATGTGAAAATATTTTCTTCAAAGGAGAAATTGAATAAAGGATTCATATGTAGCAACCACAAGGTTTTACATCCAATAGGAGTGAGCAAACGATTTGCAGACTCCAAAAGTTTATTTATGGACTCAAACAAGCATCCCGAACTTAGAACATACATTTTGATTAGAAAATCAAATTGTTTGGCTTTGTCAAAAATTTATATAAACCATGTGCATGCAAGAAGCTAGTAGTTTATTGTGCTTTACATCGATGGCATCCTTTTCATTAAGAATGAGGTAAGAATGTTAGATTTGCACAAAAGCATAGTTATCTACTCAATTCTCCATAAAGGATTTGGCATAAACATCTTACGTATTAGGAATACGTATCTATAGTGATAGATCAAAGAGGATGCTAGGACTTTCCCAAACCCCATGCATTGAAAAAAATACTAAACAAGTTTAGTATGGAAGAATTCAAGAGAGAATTCCTTCCCATAGGACAAGGCATTCATCTCTCGAAGTCTATAACTCCCTAAGACTGAGGAAGATAAACGAAGAATGACTCATATACCTTATGCCTCCACTATTGGAAGTATAATGTATGCAGTTCAATGTATTAGACTGGATGTGACACACTCACTAAATGTTACAAGTAGGTTTCAATTCAATCCCTGTGAGACTCACTAGATGGCTGCAAAAATAATCCTTTAGTACTTGAAAAGGACTAAGGACTTGTTTTTAGTATATGATCAATGGAGAATTGAAACTTGAAGGGTTTTTGGATTCGAATTTCCAATTCGATGTAGATGACCTAAAATTCACTTCTAGATTTATATTTTGCCTTAATGGCAGCATAGTAAGTTAAAAAAGTTCTAACAAGACACCATAGTTAAGACAACTACTGAGGTGAAATAATTTGTAGTTTTGAAAATTGCAAAGAAAAATGTTTGGGTGAAAAACTTCATCCAAGAGTTTGATGTAGTGTCTAGCATGCATGAGCCTATGATTGTCTTTTGAAGATAATTTTAGACTTGAGTCAAGATCTCATTAGTGATCTAAACATAATAAATGCATTATCATTTGATATATCATATCAATTGATAGAGGTAACAACTGAGTGGGTAAAGTTTCCTCAGAAAAGAATACATCATAACTACTATCTAAACCCCTAAATGTCAACTGTCTTTGAAAGTCTTCTTGAGAAGATGGGTCTCAAGGCCAAGGGGCATTAACTTTAGGGTAAGTGGGAGATTGTTGGAATAGTATCCCGCAAGCCAATTAAATTGGCCTTGTAAACTATTTTCTTGTAAGACAATCTTGATTATATGATATTCATTATATGATCATCTTCATCTTATTCTCTTTATTTACTTCACGTGCATTTAGATGAAACCCCTCGGTCACACAGGACTACAGAACTTGGTTACGCACTAGGTGGTGATCATGGAATAAGTCTTACACGCTCGTGATCTTAAATCTTTCAAGTTATAAGATCTTATGAGATAGGACATCTAAGATTCGGATATACTTGCATTAACGATGCATAAATCCAAAGATTGGAGATTGCTCCATTCAATGAGCAATTATGTGAGATACGGGTGCATGTTAGTGGGTGCTTGTTAGAAAATAAGGCACTGAAGACCCATCAGAGGATCCACTAGATAGCGTAATGGCAAGTTCGTAGTGGCTAGTTCTTTTGCTTACACTAGTGCAATTATTAGTCCTTTGACCTAAGGGTCCATGGTAATCTTTTGTTCGGTCCTTATGTTTTGACTCTTCCTTGGCTACCTAGCGAGTCTTTTGGGTTGAGATTGGGTATGAGCTACTTGGTATGGAGGTTTGTGATATCCAAAATAGAATCCAACTCTTCATTTTTGTGAAGGGCGAGTGCATCTCTTATGTGTGCTATAATGATTTATTCCAAAAAATTCTTATGCAAGGTGATATGATAATTTAGGAAGGTGTTTCCAAAGATGAGGTCACAAAGGGAATTGAACATTAAGAATAGAAGCATAGTATCGAGGCTATTAGGAAGCCGATAAATATCTTATCCTAGGCCTCTTTTGAGAGATAGGAGATGGAAGGATCATATTTGCATGGTACCCATAATGCTAGAATGGTTCTTCAAGACCATTCATTTTGGCCAATTAGTTGGGCTCCATAGGCTTGAGATTGGACATCGACCATGGAGATTGGGTACTTGTCAATTAATAAGATTAATTAAATTGAATTGCTTAGTTTAAAGGAGTTTAAACTAAAGTGAATATTTGATATTCCAAAAGTCATAAGAAGTTGTGAGCTCATGTCCAATGAATAATAGAACCTAATGGGTCACACAAAAAAATCAGTGACATGGTCTATTAAAGGAAGGAGAATTTTCTAATAGTTAAAAAATTCATGATCGGTTTTTGGAGGAGGCAAAATTATAGTCATTTTAGCTTGATCAATTTAATTATTAAATTGGTTAAATTAATTTAAGAGTTAAATTAAGATCAATTAATTAAAGGTTAATTAATTGATGTAAAATGACTATTAATTGGTCAAAATTAATTTAAGGGTTAAGTTAATTTTGACTAGCTTAAATTGTTAAGCACTTTGACTTAAGAGTTAAGTCAAATGATTATTAATTAAATTAAGTTGGAGAGATAATTTTTGAGAGAATTATTAAATAAAGAGTTCATTTAATAAGAATTAGAATTTAATTGCAAGACATTTCATTATATGAAATTTGTGCTTCAATTAAATTCACTAATCACTAGTTAGTAGCCACCTAAGTAAAGGACATTTGGCATCACCTCCTTACGGGAGGTGTTTGACCACTTCTATATATGGATATGGTAGAATGGTGGGCCAGATGTATGTAAGGTGTGAACATTTTGTGTGATTTTCTCCCAACAATATTGTATAGTGGGAATCTAAATTGTTAGCCTTCTAGTATTCTCTCCAACTCCCTTCCTCCTTCCACCTCAATATTCCCAGCCTTCCTCCCCTCATTCTCTGCAGATATTCTAGACATTATATAGAGAATAGGCCATAGATTTGGTGTGTGGACTTTCACATTAGTGGCAATCTATTTTAGTTGTTTTTGCTCTTAACTAGAGTAATTTCTGGCAGTTGGCTTTTGCCTTTTTTGGGAGTACCTCTAGTGTTTTGATTGGCCTAAAATTTGGAATTAAGAATCTTCAAAGGGTTGTGGAGTTTCAGTAAAAAGTTCATCTAAAATGGAGGAGTTCATCTTGGGTAAAATCAGTGGTGATTCTACTGCACCAGTGAAAAGCCTGTTAAACGGTTGAAGAGAGTTTTCTTGCTTTTTGAATTTTCTACTTTCACCCAGGTATTTTCCTCTTCTAAATCTAAATCTTATGCATGTCTAGATTATTGTGGTGTTGTGCATGCTAGTTTATTCAAATTTCTTTTTAATATTTGAATCCTAGTGCCACACAAACCTTCACTGTCTATAGAGCATATTGGCACAAACTCCATAGTTGCGGATTTGCTTACTAAGGGACTACCACTCAAGGTCTTTCATGAGCACACTACTCATATAGGTGTCATGTCATTTGAGGACATTCAATTTTAGTGGGAGTTTGTAATTCTAAATACTTCCTTTTTCAGTTATTACAGTTTATGATATTTTGAGGTTATTTTTTGCGAAAATAAAGTTTCTTTTGATTTATCCATACTCTGATTTTGGTATGGTTTGATCTCACTGAAATTTAAAGAGGACAAGTTGGAAATAGGCAAGTTTAGATCACATAAAATGAAATTTTCATGCTACACATCCATATGAGATCTGTGCCATTTGGTTATGTTGATATACGTGATTAGGGAAGAATTTAGTTACAATATATGTAGCAAAAAATTGCCTTGGTTCTATGTTGGCATAATTGATGGATGATTGTTTAACGATAATCTTGGTTATGGCAGCAAAGTTTTGGACTCATAAAGTTATATTATGGCGTAAAATTATAAGGTGATGTATGTATATATACATGTAGTCCAAGTGGGAGATTATTGGATTTTGGACTTTAATAATAACAACAACAACAACAACAACAACAACAACAACAATAATAATAATAATAATAATAATAATAATAATTGTATGCAATTTGTTATCGTAACAAAGCTTAGTGCAAATTAAAGTGATCTAATTATTAGGTAGGCCTAAGTTACCTTATAAAGTGTGGACTTGTATATGTAGATATTCTAATTTGTGATTTCTAATTTTATGATAAGCCAAATTAGAAATAAAGAAAAGACATACAGTTATATTAGGATTATAGTCCTCAAATTATGTGTATGATTCTTTTCTAATATTCCATCATTAGAAAAATAAGAGTAACTTCTCCCAAAATTCATATGTACTAATTTGGAAGATCAATAACCGCAAGACTCAAAAGATTTCATCGGTATTTATAGATCCATATACGCTTCCGCATTTAGATTGATACTTGATTATTTAACATGATGGTTCTTGGATTTTATGTGATGGATTTCTCAAATCTGGCTTAATTTTAATACCTTGATGTCGGCTCTTCGCCACCTAGAACTATAGGATGTTCTAAGGGTTTGGATGTTCACCCATTGAAGCGGTACATTAGTTGGGTTCAAAATATTGTGAGACAGCGCCAACTTTTCTAAATAAGGAAAAACCTTCTACTCATTGCTTGCGAAACATTTTATTTGTACAACGTACACATATCATTCAGATCTTTTGTCATTTATTCATCAATTTTTTTGCTTTGAGGATCAATTCAAGATATTTATTTCCAGATGGAATTATTTTCCATCTCGAATCTTATTCGACGGATTAGCAATAGAAACTATTTCTTTCTCAAAATGAGAGGGAGACCCATCTCTATTTTGTCATATAATTAATTTTTTCATTAATTTTATTTTATTAGGGCCAGGCAGATTTTAAAGCTATCCCTTAATCGATCTCTACTTGATCAAAATTTGAGAAGGATTTTTCTTCATCACTGAAATTTTGTCTTTGAAAATTTGTTGTCTGATAGTGGTTGACAATTGGATTCGGGAAAATTATAGTACATTGCTAGATTGCCGAAATTGACAAGTTTTTATGTAAACCAAGAATTGAAACACGAACTGGCAGCAAGACTTGCTTTTAATTAATTCCAGGTTAAATTTGGTCGAAAGAATCCATCTTTTAGTAGTTGATTGAAATTAAGCGGTCTATCCATAGCACTAAAACTTGAACCAAATTATCAACAACCCGTCAAATGAGCCAGGCTGACTAATCCCCGCTTTACACTCGGATTAGCAGGCAAAGTCATCATCAATTTTTTCTGACCTTCCAATAATATTTAAAAACCGTGCTCCGTTGGATGACTGGATTCAAATGTCATGGTCTTGAAATGTTTAACGTGATGGTACCACCGAAATGCACAAAAACAGCATACACATTACATCTAAAAAGTTAAAAATTTTGCACACAGTTTATAAGTTAATTCGTTCTCTCACCTATTAAAGCATATTTTTGTAAAATCAAAATTCTCATGTAGTTGGATTTTCCATTCCAACAATGAATTTGAACTTTCTTGCTTTCTTGAACTATGTATATATTATATATTCACTTTGGAAAAATAAGTATATAAGTACGTTTGTGTGTGTGTGTGTGTGTATTTGTATGAAATTTCTTGCTTTCATATGTAGGTGGGCCGTTCAAAATGTAGGATTTTCTCCTTCTGTGTGCTCGATTGTTTCATTGCATTTGTCTTACCATACATATGGTGGACGATTTTTCATTGCAACCTTATTTAGGAAAATAATAACAAATATTTTTAAATTCATTAGTTATAAAATAGTTACATAAATATATCAAATATTTAAAGTAAGAGTACATACACTACAAGAAAACTGACTTTCATCGACGAAAAATTACCAACAAACAAATTATGTCGGTAATTACCGACAAATTTCAAAATCAAACTTTAAAAAGTTTTGCCAACAAATTTACCGACGGGATCAGTGACAAACAGAATCTCCGTTGGTAATCAATTGGTAAATTAGCATGAGAAAAAAATTGGTTGATAATCAGTTGGTAAATTAGTAAGAGAAATAAAATATGTTGGTAATGGATCAGTAATTTTTTCCAACTGAAATAAATTCTGTTGGTAATCCGTCGATGACATTTCCAACAAATTAATTTTCGTGGGTAATTTTTCAATATTATAATTCCATTTGTAATCCATTGGTAAAATTTATGAGAGATGTATTCCGTTGGCAATCCGTTGGTAACATTTTCAAGATATATAATTCCGTTGACAATCCGTTGGTAAAGTTTTTGAGAGATATAACTTTGTTGGTAATCCATTGATAAAATTACTAACAAAAATAATTTGTTAATAATTTATTAATATGTTAGTCAAACCATCTTTATTAATAATTATTTAATTAAATAAAATATTAAAATGTTTATATTAAGTATAATTAAATAATAATTACATTTTTATAACTATATATAAATAAATAATAATTATATAAAATTAAATTTTATCATGAAAGTTGACTACTCACAAAATACTAGTGAATAATTAAATTTTGATTTTAAAATTTTAAAATTAAAAAATTAATTATTATAATTAAATAAAAATTATTAAAATAAAATATAAAAATATAAAAAATAAAAATAAAAATAACTAAACCCTAACTATATACCATTCTTCCTTCGACATGTTCACTCCCACATGAGGTATGTACTTTTACTCTCTTTTCTTTCTTCCTTCCTTCTTCCCTCTTCTTTCTTTCTTTTTTTTTTTATATATATTTTTCCCTACATGACTAGCATTCTCGTTGGCGAAAGTACCTCGAGAAACAAGTAGGAACAAAAATGGGAGAAACAAAAATGGAAGCCAGCATATTTGCTGGCTCCTGTGCAAGAGAGGCCAGTTGTAGTTGGCCTTCCTGTCACTGGCGCAACCAGCAACTGCTTGCCTCGCAAAACCCAACTATTGGGTCTCGTGAGCTACTAGCCTCGTCGGCAATGGGGAGGCCAGTAGTTGGCCTCCCTGTCGCCAGCGAGGCTAGCAACTGCTACTGGCCTCCCTGTCGCCAACGAGACCAACAGCAGCAACTGCTGGCCTCCTATTTAATCCCTTTTTTTAATTTTATAATTTTAGTAATATTTTATTTAATTTTGCAAATTTAAAAATTTTGCATCTTTGGGTACTGTAAAAGGTAAATTATTGCTTATGAATTGTGTTGATAAATTGTGGTATAATTATATGAATTGTGTTGATAAATTATTTAGTCAATTATTTTAGATATTGTGTTGGTTTATTTTAATTTGTGAGTTTTTCTATAGTAGTAGGCTTATGTTGGGAACTTGTGGGGGTTCATTTTGCTTAACAAAAAACTCTTCACAATTTCCTAACAAATACTAGTGTAAGAAAAAATATAAGATATATTAAGCACTCTTGAATGTTAGTTTTTCTATAGTAGTGGGCTTATGTTGGGAACCCATGGACATTGAATTTGAAGGGTTCATTTTGCTTCTAATTTGCACTTAGTTAATTAGGACAAAAAAAATCTTCACAATTTCCTTATAAAAATATAGGATAAATTAAGCACTCTTGAATGTTAATTGAATTGCTTTCTCCTCTCCTCTCATTTATGGATCTTGTCTAATATAGTAGCAATTGTGAAATGAAATAATAGAAGCAATTTAGGGAGCATGAGAAAAGAATGGTAAGTTAATATTTCATATTAAGTTATCAAATGCATTATATTTAATTACTACAATATTTTTATTTTTATTTAATTAAAAAGTTAATGAAATGTATTGATTTTATTTGAACATAGAAAAGAGAATGAGGGTTTGAAAATGCAACTCAACTTGATGTGTTTGACCGCACCCACAAGATAAAGCATAGACTAGGCGATTTTATTGATAGCAAGTCTAAGAGAGTTCATGTAAGTGAAATAGTATGCATTTATTGTTTTTTCTAGACTTTGTTTTGATCTTTTTACTAATCAAATAAAATATTTCTGATTACATTTGATTTATTTATGTAGGAAGAATATCATGGAGATATTTTGAAGAAGCATGGCAATTAGGCTTCCTCTCAGCCCTTGTTTGATGCAGATATCCAAAGGCTATTGCAACAACAAGAACCTCCTCGAGTATCATCATCACTTGAAGAAGTTATCAAGAAGTTGATCCAAGTTGTTGGAAAAAACAATTTAACAACAAGAGAAGATCGAGGTGGTAAAGACTCATAAATAGAGAAGAGTTAAGACAATAATTGTTTTTACTCGGATATTATGGTACTTTTGGCTTGCATTTTATGTGACCTAGTCCTTGAATAGTTTGTTGAAATTTTAGTTTTTTGATGTTATGGTTTTTTTTTTTTTTGGTGGTTTTATAGAGTTTGTAGTTTTGTGAACTTGATACTTTTGGCTTACATTTTATGTAAATTTAATTGTTGAAAGGTCTGTTGAAATTTTAGTTTCTTGAGATAGCGATTTTGTGTTGTAGTTTTATCATAGTTTGTAGTCTATTTAGATTATTTTTGTTGAGTTATGGTTGTATTGAATTAGTTTGTTAAAATTGTAATGATTTTTTAAGTTTTGGTGTGTTGAAAATATGGTTAATATTATTTGATGACGAATTTGACGAAGAATTGATATTTAATGTTCATTTAATTTTTGTCGTATTTAGCATTAATTAGTAGATTTAATTGCTACAAGTTATTAAAATTTTATTTAAAAAATTATACAAAAAAAAGGAAAAATTTTCCAACAAAAATTATCGACGAATTGTTAATCAAAATAAAAAAATAAAAAAAAGACTAAATTTACCGACGGAAAATTCATCGGTAAATATCACCACAGAGTACCAGCGGAAAAAAAAAACTAAATTTACCAACGAATAATCAGTTGGTAAATATTTAACGATGGAATTTTGTTGGTAATATAACCAATGTCCATGCTGAATTTACCAACGGATCAATGTCTATACCAAATTTACCAACAGACAATCCTTTGGTAATTATTACTGACAGGCTTAAAATTCATTAGTAAAATTCACTAATGTGGTTATTGCCAATAAATAATTTCCATAGGTAAAATCTATTACCGACGATTTTTTCTGTTGACGAAGGATAGTTTTCTTATAGTGACAGTAAACTAACAGCCACGCAATTAATTGAGAGTGCTACTCATATTAATTGTTGAGCTAGCCATAATTGGTACAATTGTGCCGGAAAGTCATTTGTATAATTCGAAAAGTACCCTTAGAATTATTGATAATTTTGTAACGTTTCTGGAATGTGTGTGTGTGTGTGTTTTCATTTTTCAAATTGACCCAATCTGATATGATTCAGTACCAAAAAAATATCGTCTCTTTAATACAAAATATAAATGATCTCAATTAGACCATCCCAAACGTGATGTATTTGTTAAAACACAAGCACCTAATAAATACTCAATATTTTGACATTTACACATACAATTATTTTTACATATTTAGTTTTCTTCCAACTTTTTATTTCGTGATCTTCAAATAATAATTTGAGCATTATTTGAATGCTTTATGGGCAAAACCCCAATTCTTATCTTTAGTATGATTTTTAATTCAAGTTTGAATGGATTGAAAAGAAAGCTCGTTTCAATTCAATCTTTTAATTGAAAAAATACTTTCCAAACTCATGTAAGAAAGAGATAAAAGGGAGTATTTGGTTATGTTTTCATGAAACAAATAATTTTCGCAAATCATAACTAAACATAGATTCATTTTCCCTCCAAAATATTAAAATAGGCATTCCCCAAATATCATCTCATATCCTTTATTATCTCCAAAATTTTTCCATTTAAATATATACACATATATCATATATATTTTTTATTATTCTTACAATAAAAAAAATAACTCAATTCCATTTCCACTCCAAAAATTCAATAAAAAAGCAATAATTTGACCGCTATAGTAACAATTGTCTCTTATCAAAATATAAACAAACATACAAATACTCTTCAAAACAAATTTTTAACTGTTCCCCAAAATAAAAATAAAAATATAACTTTCACATTTTTCAATCTTACTTTCAAAATTCATTCTTCCAAAAGAACACAATACAAAACATACAAAATATAACCAAAAATTACCTAAGTACTTTTACAGACGAATGCTCGTGAAAATATTCTTTGAACCTACGATGTAGTTGGATTAATTGTCAAGTTTGTGTGGACTAGGAATTTGTGCATGCCAATGTGCCAAAGTCATTACCTTCGAATGTGCTGCTTGGAAAGAAAGAAAAAAGATTTAATAAATAATATTGATTATTTACTGGTCAGCATATTGCATCTCCTTTTTTGTGCATGAATAACGTAGCTGTCTAAAACTGCTGCTATTTCAAAGTTAAGTCACAAAGTTCTCATTGCAAAACGGATCATAATATGCACACAAGTTAGATAGTAAGAAACAAAATGCTCTTTCGTTTGTCCATTTCACATTATTGAAAAATTTATAAATTAATTAACATATCTAAATAATTAATTACACAATATATATGCCCTTGTGAGAGAACCTAACCTTTCGAGAAATTCTTATGAAAAAAAATGTTCTCAGGAAAAAACAAAAATGTTCTTAGGTGCTCATCTGTATAGAGAAACGGTAAATTTTGTTCCTTTTGTTTTCTTTAATTAGTTTTTAGACAAACAGAGGCACACATACTACTATATTATATGTTTCGATAAATTCCCAACCCTAAGTCCTCTTGCTAACAAAACTTCAAACCACATAACAACCCCTATACCAACAAAACAAAACAAAAAAACCTTTATAAATTTAATAAAATTTGTTGCAAAACATGATATTGTGATGAATTTATTTCACAAAAAACCATTGTATATGCTTCATCACATAATAGTTTTTTGATGAAAATAAAGTGAGTCATACAATTAATTTTGCAATAGAATTTCCATCATCAATCCAGTTAATCATTCGATCACAATATTTATATAAAATTTATGATAGACTCTTCCTAACATCAATTCAAACTTTTCATGTTTGTCAAATGACATTACTAATTGATGCTGCAGTGAGCTGAATGGTCCGGATGTCCGGCGGATTGAGTTGATGTTGGGCTTGAGTTCTGCAACAAGAACAAACGTGAACTAGCCGGAGTTGCCCCGGCTAAGGCTCTCCGACGCTCAAGTTAGGTTTCCGGTGAGATAGAGAGTGTATAGAGTGTATGTAGTAAAGCAGTAGAGTTGCAATTACCTTGAGCGTGGTGGTGTTGGCCTGATTTATAATCTGATATGGGGCCGAATTTACCCAAGTGCCCTTGTTAGGCGCACTTGGGCTTTCCTCATGGCTGGGGCATGATAGTCATTTCGGCCCGAATCTCG
>JACGDI010005691.1:633342-657501 GCA_014898725.1 Jacaranda copaia
CATACACATACACATGGTCATAATTTGGGAAGTTGCTGGATAACTGCAGGCACGTTAGTTAGGAAAAATCTTGAAATCAACAAGACAGTCAATTAATACTTTGTTTAATATTACGTTAGTTGTTAACGGAGGGGCTTCTATTTTTATACTTTTCCATTTTCTTTTAGTGTGTGTATATATATAAGTAGCTAATGTTATAATTATTACAATTTGCACCTCTTTAATTTTCCTTTGAATTTCTTCTTATTTTCTTGGATGTTTCCTTTAGGTGAATTCCCACATGAGAACCAAATCCCTACCTTGTTAGTTCTAAATAATTTTACAGTTGTTCAATGGCTCATAATTTATGTGACATTTTTCTCTCTTATTATATAGAAGGTTTTGTATTCAACCCGAATAAGACTCGTTTCTCCAAAAAAATAATAATAATAATTTATAATTAATCATAATTAATTAATGAAAATTTCGTATGTGAAGCCTAAAATTAGTGATTGCAGGGAATGGGAGTGATTAGACAGTTCCTTGTATATTCTTATTTTCGTATTTTAAATATTACTAAAATTGTCGCACGAACATGAATGAAGATGCACAGAAATTCAGTCACCACTATTTAAAATGTACGGAAGTTTCATTGATTAATTTAGACAAACACACATACACCAAAGCCGTGGTACATAAAATTATACATAAAAATAAAAAAAATAGATAAATATTTCAAACGCAATTTAATCATTTATTTTCCTCTACACTACATAATTAATTAAACCCTATCATAAAATTCAAATGTTATATCAAAATTGGCCTTTCATTTTCTACAATATAACCAAGTAAATAAAATATTTCTTAAATAATCATTTAACTATGAATTATATATTTAATTTATATTCATACATAATACAATATAAATTAAAATAGAAAATTCAAAACAATCGTGTGGACTATAATTCACATGCTACTAACGTGACCCACAAGTTCTTATTGAGTCATTTCCCATGCACTTATGACTCGCCTATAAATAGACCATCCCTCCACATTCAAAAGCCATCATCCCAAACAAAATTCTTCAGCTCATATTTTTCACTAAAACACACACAGACACACACACAAAGAAAGAAAATATGGCTGTCCAGTCGAAGATTGGCATCATCGGCGGCGGCATCAGCGGCATAGCCGCCGCGAAGCAGCTGCGGAAATATGAGCCGGTGGTATTTGAGGCCACCGGCTCCATTGGAGGGGTTTGGAAGCACTGCTCTTACAGGTCCACAAAACTGCAAACTCCTCGATGTGACTATGAGTTCTCGGATTTCCCTTGGACACAAAGGGACAATTCCAGCTTCCCAACTTATAAAGAAATATTGGAGTACTTGTATTCCTATGCTACGCACTTTGATGTCCTAAAATTTGTGAGGTTCAACGCAAAGGTGGTGCAAATTCGATTTGTTGGCGATTTTGAGCGATCGACGGGTGATTATGGGAGCTTGTTGCCCGGCCGGCCAGTGTGGGAAGTCGGAGTTCTGACCAGCCAATCCGAAACCATTGAGGTTGTTAATTTCTAAATTTCCCTATACTCGTACATATATAGATGAAATGAAATAGAAAATCAAAATATAAATTGAAATAGAGAATTTAAATTAATATTTCTACAATTTATTATTATTATTATTATTATTAATTTATTTTCCTAAATTTGCCTTGTATTGATAAATCATGAGAAAATTAAATTTGTCTAGAAAAAAATTTACCATGTTGCTAGCTTGACTTAGAGAGTCTTGTGCTAAGTTTATTTGAAAGATTTTATTTTAAGATAAAAATTACGGTAGTGTTTAGTAAAATAAAATTCTAAAAGCCATAAATATTAGCAATGATAATTTTATAATTGAAATAATTAAAATTAATGGGATTTGCACTCTATGCTTGTAATTTTGAAAAAAAAAATTATGAGATTTTAAACATTTTATTTTGACAGTTCAAATTTGACTCTAATATAAATAGAGTATCCAAAACTACAACATAAATTATAATAGCATATTCAAAATATATTTTTTGGAGCTTTACAATATTTTATACGCTCTCAAATATTTTATATAATATTTTTGAAAAGTTTTTTTGTTAAAAAAAATGCATGCATGTAGTTTCTAAATTTAAATATTTTTATGGGAGATGATTATTTAATATACAAAGGAATTGAATTAGTTTTAAAATCCCATAGGGGAGATCAAGTTTTTCGTCATACTACTAGTTTATTACACTGATTTTCTTATTAACTTTTTTTTTTCTTTGACTATGTACGTGAAGTGGTATTCCTTCGAATTTCTGGTGATCTGTACTGGAAAATATGGGGATATCCCTGTGATACCCAAATTTCCACACAACAAAGGGGCCGAAATTTTTCAAGGCAAAGTACTGCACACCCTTGATTACTGCAAGCTCAACCAAGAGGAATCCACCCATCTGCTCAAAGACAAGAAAGTTGTAATATTTGGCTACAAGAAATCAGCCATTGATTTAGCTGTTGAATGTGCAGAAGCAAACCAAGGTAATTTTCCAGGAATTCAGAATACATATATATATATATATATATAGAAACTTCTATTTCTGTGTCTCGTGTGCGAGTGTGTTGGTGCGTGCTTGTGTTTTGTGCATGGATTTTAAGATAATATGAACACAAAACTGGGGCTGGTCAGTAGTTATTAATTACTTGATGGTCAAGAAATAAAGAATCCCAAATCCATACTTATTTGCTTTTGAACATTGATACTTTTGGCCTTAACTTTCTCTGGATTTCTGAATAGCGTGGTTGACAGATAAGTCAACTTTCCATACCTGGCACTTATTCGAAAATTTAAGAAAATTTTTTAAGGATCAGTTCAGAATCAAAGTCAAATATCATACTATAATCAATTTGACTTGTTCAATTACGTATGATTTGTTGTTAAATTACATAAGATGATATTAAAATTTCACTTTAAATGACATTATATATCATGCTCCAATTGTTGGCATAAAATCTCCAATCAATTCAAACACTAAATTTTGAATAATTTGTAAGTGGCCAATTGGTTTCATTTTCAAAATTCCTTTTTCTCATTTTCTACTATTCCACAAATGAAACATATAACTTCATACACATTTTCACCCAACATCATTTTTATTTTTATTTTTTTCAAAATATATTCCCCAATAACTTCTCTCTCTCTCTCTCTCTCTCTCTCTCTCTCTCTCTCTCTCATTTACAACTTACTAAACCCAACATAAATAATCATTAATTTTTCAACAATTCATCCAAATACAAACTCATTTTCAACTCATTTTCACTAACTACTTTCCAACATTTTGAAAATGATGAAAATGAAAACTAAAAATTAATGAAAATAAAACCAAACGAGCTCTAAGACTACTACACATTTTAGCAGTATTTCTTGAGAAATAGCTATTTAGCTTCAACCTATACCATTTGCATGTAGTTTTAGGGAAAACTACAGTTTTCATCCTACGATTTTGTATACTTTGTAATTTCGCCCTATAACTTGTAAAATTATAATTTCACCGTCTGTTTTTTGTTGAAACTCCAAAATTGATCGAAAAAGCTAAACTAGCATATCAACATGGCAAAAATTTCTAAATTGGACCCACTCGAGCCTGCCAACTCAGCTCTTTCAATATATTTTTTGAGCTCTAGTAAAAATCGAGCCAAATGTGATAAATTTTGTAGATGTATGGGACTAAATTATAATTTCTTGAGTTATAAGATGAAATTACAAAGTGTGCAAAATAACTGGATGAATTATGCAATTCTCCATTAGTTTTACAACACATATATTGTTCAATTACAACCATTCTTCATTTATAATATGAAGCAAGTGAAGATGCTTGTATCTCCTAATGTATTGGTTTTATTACAAATGTGTGAGTTGCAGGACCGGAAGGCCAACCTTGTACCATGGTTGTAAGAACCTTACATTGGACTGTTCCCCACTATTCAATTTGGGGTTTGCCATTTTACATGTTCTATTCAACTAGGGCATCCCAATTCCTCCATCAAAGGCCAAATCAAGGATTTCTCAGGACTCTCCTCTGCCACATACTTTCTCCCATGGTGAGTCTATTGGGTTTTTTTTTTTTTTAGGTCCTAAACAAATTATATTGTTGCTCAAAAAACATCCACTAATATTATGTTGATATCTGCTCTTTTTTGGTCTTAATAGAGAAGAACAGTATCAAAGATTATCGAATCTTACTTAACATGGAAGCTTCCATTAGACAAGTATGGACTGAAACCTGAACACCCCTTCGAGGAAGACTATGCTTCATGTCAAATGGCAATCTTGCCTGAAAGTTTTTTCTCAGAAGCGGACAAGGGAAAGATAGCTTTCAAAAGAGCTTCAAAGTGGTGGTTTTGGGAGGGAGGAGTTCAATTTGAAGATGGCACCAAATTGGATGCTGATGTAGTTGTTCTCGCCACTGGTTTTGATGGGAAACAGAAGCTAAGAGATATAATTCCAGACCCCTTTTGCAGTCTACTGGAATTTCCCTCCGGCATGATGCCCTTGTACAGGTATTATTGCATTAAGAATATTAATCCATCACAAACAGAAAAGTTCATCATAAATTTAATGAAATTTGTCAGAAAATATAATTTTGTGATAAATTTATTTTACAAATTCATTAATATATACTTTATCACTCATGACCATGACGCAAATAAAGTTCTACATCACAAAATTAATTTTGTAATAAAATTTTAATCACGGATCAAAAAATCGTCCAATCACAATATCTAGAGTTATGAAATTTATAACAGCCTCTTCATATCCATCAAATGTCATTACTAATATATGTATTAATTTGTTCATTTTTTTAATTAAATTCATTAGTAATTCATCAAAAATTAATTACAATTATCTTTAATACATGATAAAACCCTATTTATTGCAAATATATATAACTGAGCCTTTCTTGTTTGATGGGTCGGCAGGGGTACAGTAAATCCACTGATTCCTAATATGGCATTTGTTGGCTACATTGAGAGTGTCTCCAATCTGCATACAGCTGAAATACGCTGCCAATGGTTGTCGCGCCTGATGGATGATCAATTTAAGCTCCCTAGTGTTGACAAAATGATGGAACAAATAGGGAAAGAGATGGAAATTATGAAGAGGACGACGAGATTTTATAAAAGAAGTTGCATTTCTACTTTCAGTATCAATCATAGTGATGAAATTTGTGAAGAGATGGGGTGGAAGTCCTGGAGGAAGAACAACTGGATTGCTGAAGCTTTCAGCCCTTACAATAGTCAAGATTATGAAGAGGAAAAGATATAAGTCATCATCTGATCATGATCATGGCAACTGCAGTACTTATTATATTTGTTGTTTGATTTATTCCTTTTTATCATGAAATAAATGATAGAGCCATTCATGTAAGACATCAAGAATTAATGCCGTAATGAAAAAATCTGTAAAGTCCTTTTCAAGAAATAAAATTGATGTAATATATATGATGTTGAGCACACGAGTGTCTCTATTTGTTAGCAAAATTTTATATTTAGTTTGGATCATCTATTTCATCTTTTATTACACTTTATGAATATATACTATAAGTGTGTTAATTATTTTCAATAAAAATATGTTATTTTTGTATGTATTTTTGAAATGAAATAAAAGATAAATATGGGCATTAATCTCTACGTTGAGTTGAAGGAAGATATCATGAAAGATTATGTCCCCCAAACTTCCACTATCTACAAGAATCTTTTTCACCTAAAAGTTAGTGAGGGAGGCTGAGGCCAGGAGGGCGTCATTGTGCTCAAGTCTCTTCATTTCCAATCTTCTTTTACAAAAGTAATGCTGGGAAGTAGATAGAGCAATTCATATACACCAAGATTTGGCTCTAGAGTTGCGCCCACCTTGTTGCCCCTGCAACTGCTCTCAACACATTGCAGGAATCATCTCCTGTGAGTCCCTATGAGATCACAAAAATGATGCTTGCATTAGACAAGTTGCCACTCTCCTGTTGGTGCAGCCTTTTCTGAGACTCGAACCGCCCTCCGTGTGAATGCTGATAGTCTCCATCTTTTCTGAGTTGGGAAGCAAATTTGAATAATGATACTAAAATATATTAAAATAACGATAGAAAGATAAGGATTTATATATTTTTTAGTGAATAACGATTTAAGATTATTAGAATTTGAATAATATTTTGAGGAAAAAAAAATTAGATGAAATATCTAAATTTGTATTGGAAGATTGGAAATTTTAGTTGTAAACATCAAATAGATAGTTAATAATCATATTAGTGACAGCACAAAATGGTGGTGAAATGGTTACTTTGAAGTTCCAAATTAGTTCGAAACTTCATATATTTGAAACGAGCTCATCAGAGAAATCTTGGCCAAATGGAAGTTCGTTCCCCTTTTAAGTGATCTTTAGCTAACAGAAAAAACCAAAAAAAAAGAAAAAAAAGAAAAAAGTGGTGGTTAGCTAGGAGCACGAGTTGGATTCATTATGTATAAGTTTTTTATATTTCGTAAAAAATGTTTAAGAAAAAATATTTAAAAAGTGTATTGGGAGTGATATATATTACATTATATTTTTGAAATTGTTAAAAATTGGTTTGCAGTGAGTATGTATTGGGCATAGAAGTAGATTGGGCTAGGCCAAGGTCTAATTTAAATAGGTTAGGCTTGTTATACAAATGACTAATTTGAGCATAGTCTATTATTTATTATAGGCTCTCTTTTTTAAGATTAGGTCTAGCCTTTTTAATAAATTCTAAAACCTTAATTCAACTTGAAAACCTACCTAAAAACCTATCTACTAATGCTCCAATTAAAACTAAACATCACATAAATCTAAAATTTTAATACGCTCAAACCTGTAATGGACCTTGATATGTAATAATCAAAATGATAAATAACAAATATATAATTATGAAAGTTCAAATTTAAGTATAAAATAGTATTATTTCAACAAAAAGCAATATTAAATAATATAAAGGATTCCATAAATGACTAATTAAATAATCAAATACAATTAGTTATTTAATATTATATCACAATTATCATATTTTTATGTGAAGACAGATAAATAATCGGCCTATTAGACTTTGCAAGTTTTTAGAAAAGTTTAAGCCTAACCTATTTAGTTAAAAAAGCTGTTTTTTACATATTGATCTAACTTTTTTATTAAATAAATTAGGCCGAGTTAGGTCATATGTAAATTAAGCCATAAACCCTTGATGAGTAGCTGAGTATATTTTGATCCCTGGTGTGTATGTTTATTTATATTTTATTGGGATATTCTTCCATCATAAACATTAAAATAATTGGTCTTTTGTATGATAGTGGAGGAATAATGAGATTGAAAATTAATTCTCTTATATATAGAATGAGGGTGAAATACATGTATATACATTTGTATAGTAATTAAATGATGATTTTGAAATGAAAAATGATGAGTGGGAGAAAGCATTTTGGAATTTTCAACTTCATTTTGGTAGGGCATTTATATCCAAAATGCTCAACACATGCTTGAATTTATTTTGTTTAGATGGAAAATGTTTTGCAAAATAAACCCAAGTGCTGATGGACTTTCTAAATTTCTGGCTGAGGTTGAGACATTAAGTTAAAATAAAGGGGCAAATTTATAATTATGACCACAACCCAACATTCAACATTCCATTTCCAGTACAACCCTCAACCCTCCAATTCCTAAAACCCTGAGATTGAAACCCTCAAACCCTAATTCAGCAAATTCCTAATTTCCAACTATCCGATGATAGCTATTTGAGTGAACATGGAGGAACTGCAAAAAGCATTTCGCAGTGCGATGTCGCAGGCGCAGGAATCAACTGCAAAACTCAGCTCTTTTGCTTCTTCTTTAGAAAAAGCCAAATCCATCGATTATGCTTCTTCTTCTTCTTCTTCTTCTTCTTCTTCTTCTTCATCTGGGGCTGGATCCTCTTCGGCTTTCTCCTCTGAGCAGTCTCGCTCGTTACTGACCCGTCCACCAAGGTACGGCAATCCTCTTTTTACCCTATGTAATTACTGCATAGTTCTACTGTGTGCCGTGGCCAATGATCGTTGCCTCCATATCCAATGCCCGGTGTGTGGGTGTGTGTGTGTGTTTTTTTTTTTTTTTTGGCTTTTTTCCATTTATTACGTGTGAGACCTGAACAAGAGCAGCTTCTACGAACTTTTTTTGTTTTCATTTTCGATTTTTTTTGCAGCTCTTAACTTCCAAGATTGCTGCAAAACTTCCAATTGTTTCATATTACCGTTAATCATCGGCTAATTAACATATTTAGGGTGCTTAGTAAAGTTTTCATTTGGAAACGAATAATCCTAGTAATCTCTTAGTGTTATTCAAAGCTGATCTCTGGTAACTTAAAAGGATGGAGAAGAAGAGAAGCCTGAGAAGTGTGCATTTTTAGTTTGAATAGCATATCCTCTGCATTTGTGTGGTTCCTGTAGATTAAGAATTAGATGCTGTTGATTGGAGTCATGGAGTCAGTGGCTTGCAAACATCATAGTTCCACCTTGTAAATTGTCTGCTGATGTGCTTTCATTGGTATGATATTGTCCCAGAGTAGGCATCTAAGACACATCACCAGCACCCAACAAATTTGAAGTCTCTTATCTTTGAAAAAGATTTGAAGCAGGAAAGTTTTAAATGGCAAAACAGACTCTGTATTCAAAGCATTTTGCTGCATTTAATGTCCAACTGATGAATTTACTTACATCACTGGGCTTATCTGATCTGATGTTGTACAGGCTCCCTTCTATGATTGGGTGATTCTCTGAAACATGCATTTCTTCCTGGTCAATGAATGAAAAAATATGACCTTTTTTAGTGGTGAAATAAACATTCTAGGGCTGTCAATGCCGCTTGATGCTGCTTTCTCATTGTTTTGATTTTTCAGAACTTTTAATGAAATATTTCCTGATTAGATCTGTAATACCCCAAGTCTTTAGACGAATTACTATAGTTTATCTTAGAAGTTTTATTAAGTATACCTCTTGAAGTACTTGTATTTCATTAAAGCTAGACTTTGATATTATGGGATCTATAAAAAAAAAATGCATGGTTAGAAATGAACTTCTATCTTTTGAGGAAATATATATATATATATAGATATATATGATATTGAATGTTAGGAATAATAGAACAATATTAGTTGATTTTGATCTTCACTGATATTCTTGTGTTGTTCTTCTCCTAGAATTTGAGCATATAATTTATTTTGGGACTCGATTAACATTTAAGGAATTATAATTTAAAGTAAATATGGGATATAAATTAAATTCTTTCCTTTGGAGTTGTTAAGGAACCTATTTTAGGTACTTATTTTGATTTTATTTGCAATTCCGAGGATATAGATTTTAGATTTTTAGGTTTGCTTGGTGATGATTGAATATGTAGATTTTATTAGGTACAATTATTTGATGGAACTTTACTTATTGAGTTTTATATTAATAGTTAAGTTAGTTGCTCTGTGGATATCAATTTTGGAGCTAAAAATTAGTCTTTCATTTAAAGTTATTTGACTTGGGCCATAATTATAGGAATCATATGTGAGTAAACATCAAAGGTAGACAAATTGGGTTTCTTTTGGGAATCAGCAATATGAAATAGGCCTTGATTATATTTTTATATTGAAAAACTATTAATATTTGGTCCATATCTTGTTAGATGTATCAAGCCCAATCTATTTAGGCCCTATTTGGTAGGAGGTATTGGATTGTATAGGATATGTTTAACATGGGGTGTAGTATCTAATACTGATTATAAATCCTATGCATTTCATTGTTTAGTTGCATATAAATGTTTGTAAGATATCACATGATAAATTCAACTTGCATTTGGTTACTTGTTTTTATTGGATGGGATTACAATTGTAATTTCATAATTATTCGTACCAAATTGGTAAAATTACACACACACATATATGAATACCAAATTGCTTAGAATAAGGGGCAAAATCATCATTTGATTTGGTAATATGGGCTACCAAAATGGCATGATTACACATCAGACCTTTAGAGCCTAATCCACTATCAAGGACCTAAATGGATTAGGTGACGGGCTCCCAATCTATATTGGGCCTAAATTTGGCCAACCAAACAAAAAATTGGATAGTGTTGGGCATCTATCATGCCCAATCAAGGCTACCAAACGTGGCCTTAGTTTATTTTGAGTTATAATTAAGCCCATAAGTAGTGTAGAAAATAAGCCCATGAATTATTATGAAGTAATTACTGTTTTAGGTCCATGATTATCAAGTTAAAGACGACGAAAATTTATTTTTATAGAATTTTCGGATTTATAGATAGATGGATAATTTTAGAGGTCTTCCCACCATTTTAAAGCTCTATTTGGATGGTTTTTTACCCCCATAAGGTATCTAGTCATATTAGTTAGCTAAACCATATAAATGTAAGTGATGAAATCTCAAGACCTCTTTTTTTGTACTACTATATTTTCATTTGAAAATTCATCATAGATATTCATTATTATTTAATTACTAAACTATGGTAATAGTTAGCTAAAATCCAGAATTATTAAATCATTAAAAAATTTAGGATTTTGGATATTTAGTCATGAGCTTGGGAATCTCAGTAACTATCCAATACTAACAAGTTAAATATTTTAGGATATTCAGTAACTACCTAATCCTAATAAGGTTATGATTTTTGAATTATATCCGCAATTTGGAGTTATCATTATCTAGGATTGAGATCTGATTAAATTTGAGGAGTTAGGGTTAGAGTATCCTTCTTATCTCAATAAGATATGAATTCTAGCTTATCTAAAGTACTTAGCCTAATAATATAAATACACATACAATAAGAAATAAATAAGCTATACTCAGAGGTAAGAAGATACCAATTTTTCTATTTATTCTTTAAATATCCATAGGAAATTTTATTCTGAGGTACTAACATCCTATTTTTCTATCGTAGAGTTAGTGGAAAAGGCTTAAGTGGTGGATCAAATTTGAGGGAAACTTTGGGTTTTAAGATTTTGGTGTAAGTAAATCTCTATTCTTTTTCTATTAAAAATATTTTCTGCATGAATGATTTATGCATAAAAAAAAATGACATGTTCTTTTTATTAAACTTTTAGATCTAAAGGTATTTATTTTAGAATTTTCTATCTGCAAATATTTAATTGTTTATAAAAAATTTCTGCATGCATAAAACTTTTTTTTTTAGGATTTGAACATGTAAATAAAATCTTTCTGAATACTTGCACAAGATATAGTATTTTTGTCGAAATAAATAATAAAAAGGATCTATATTCTGAGTAATCGAGAAATTGTCAGTAAGAATGAGTTCCGTAACTGTGTTACGGGATTACAGTAGCAAAAGATTTCTAAAACCACTTAACGTTATTGTAGTTAAGAATTTTGAAGCCACTTAATGGTATTGTAGTTAAGAATTCCGAAACCATTTAACAGCGTTATAGTTAAGATTTTGGCCAAAATAACCGATTAGAATCCCAAAGTATATGAGCCTAGCTAATTAATGAATTGAAACTTTATGATTAGTAATGTAACTTTTTGTTCTGCATTATTTTGAAAGATTTGTTATTGACTCTGATAACCTGATTATTGAATATTTTGATATCAACCATTATATTTCTGCAAAGTAAATATTTGTTTTCAATGATTTTTTTATGATATTTATACCTGCTCAAATCCGGTAAAAAGAGAAATGAGATTTATTTACTGAACGAAGTGCCATTCATAAGATATTGATTTACCATTTTGCAAATAACTTAGTTCAGGACGAGGAACATAAGCAAGTTTTGGGAATTGTAACAAGAGAATGGTGTTTTTAGAATAGATGTATTGGATGTTTAAATTTTCTAGTTAGATTGATTAGGAAATTTTTTAGGTCTTTGGTATTCAAGTTCGATTGTGAAGACAAGTATTTGAATTATATTTCATTGTGACAATTTATTTTTGGAATTGTTTAAATTAATTTTTAGGAATTTAGCATGCTCTGTTGAATCTGAGACTTAGTGTCTCTGAATCTTTGGGCTTAGGGGCACTGCCGTGTTGTGTTCCAAATTTGGGGCATGACAAGATCTTTGTCCGCACTGCAACCGTTCACTTGAAGCTTTAATGGTAGTAATTTTTTCCACTCTACAAATTAGTGAGATGAGATGCTCTTTCCAGCTTTTGGTGTCTAAATGTATCTTTGACAGTCTCCTAAGATCCTATTCCCATTACTATATGAGCAGTCAAGAAACAAGACAAACTGTCTAAAATATTTGATGATGGAACTTTCATTGATGCAGACAATTTGTGTCACTATGGACCTGCTCGAAGCTTTGCACAATTTGCTTTGTTGCTGGAATTTTTGTTGGTTACACACTGAAGCGACGTGTCCGACGCTGGGCATCAAAACTTCTTCGGAGGTTGAAGGATGATTAATGGTTAGACATCGGATCCATATGAGTATTAGTTGAGGTACTTGAAACCTCAGAAAAAGATTCTTTGAATATTAAGAATTTGGGGAGTTGCAACTGATGGACATCATGTTTGCTATCATTTAAATTGTGATTTTAGTCAGTTGATGCTAGTTGAAAGTGTAAAAATTATCTTGGAAGTGTGTCTTGATGGATGCTACTTTACTTTTTTCAAATATGACATTGTCTAAAAATTGATTTTATCCAAGTGTTTCAGTACATTATTGTCTGCTACCTTTTCTTCCATCTTACTTGAGAAAAATAGCACCTGCGTAATCCATATGCATCCGTTTGCTGGCATCAACTTCACTGTCTCAGTTAACAGGTCTGCATAATTTAATTTGTACTCAGGATTGTGCCAAAATTGATTGAGAACTTTGGTTTAGTCATGTACTATGAACTCAGAAACTGACAATGTTTGCCTTGTGAATCAGTTTCTGCAGTAACAAAATTGGCTGCTGTCACTGTCCCTGTAACTCCTGTGCCCTATAATTTTGCATCTTTCAACTGAATCTGGAACTCCTTTCTCTATGGCTTGAAACATAATTCTGAAGCAGAAACTGAAAGCAAAATTTCTAAGTTGTCATGAGTAGTATTTGGTATTCCTGTTATTTACTTTTATAACAAATATATATATATATATATATATTCTTTTTTACATTCCTCCTTTCCCATTTGTATCCTGCTTTCCAAAGAAATCTCTACTTTATGATTTAGACCTTTTGGCTGTGCTATTTATAAAATTTGTGCACTTACTTTTTTCTGAAGAAAAGTATATGTTATCCTCGTATACACGAATAATTACAAATCCGCATGTATGGTTAGTTTCTGGTCTTCTTGCTTCAGAAGTATTCCTTGTGAAATTCGAATCTTGTTGATGTCTTGTAAGTCAGTTCTTGGGACAACTTCTTCAGCTCCTTTGCTAAGTTAGGCATCCCACAGTAGAAAACACCTGCACATTGATGAGTAATTCCTGTTAATAGATTCCTAACAACTTCAACTTTTACTTTTACTTATTATGCACAAGGATGGCATGACTCTATCTAGTTCTTGTCAGTAGTTACTATGACACCGAAAAAAGAGCTTCTTGGCCATATCTTCATTTGAATTGGCATGCGCGCTCTAGTCTAAGAGAGTCTTGAATATTTGCTCTTCCATCTGGACTAACGATATGAATGTTTCCAGTTTTTAGTAATGATTGTCACATGACCTCAAAGCACTTCAATTCATGGCACTATCTTTATCTGAATGACTTCTTAGTTCGCGTATCAAAAATTTAAACCTCATGAGCTCTACTAGAGTCTGGATGACATTCATAATCGAAGTCTGAAGGAATAGTTAACGCAGATTATTCAAGAGCAAACAATTTTACTGAATTACATGCTTTATCTATGTTTCTTAAATTCAGTTGAAATCTGTTGTCCACTTGTATTTCTGCTCTTGGTGAAATGAATGTTAGTGCATCTACTGACTTCAATTCATGTTATTTATAAAGTTTTTCACTGGAGTATGTCTGGTTTGGTAGGTTTTAAATTCATATGGCTGTCAATGATCTGGAACAACTAGGGAGCAAGGGCTCAATCACAAGATCCAGATATAATCAAAAGACATGTGCATTATTATCTTATTGGTAAATCCAGTCGGAAATCTCTTTACCTACTGTCGTACACGGATGCTTTGCGGCTACTTTGTTGAACACTTCTTTCCAATTTGGCCTTGCAAAATGTGTCCTTACCTGAAATGGAAAAAACGACACTGTTTTTAGGTTCTAAATTACATTTGTTTTACTCTTTGTTCTTTGCATTTTAAACCCAGTGGTTACATATACTTGATAGGTGCATACTGATCATAGAGATTATTGGTATCATAGTGCACTGTGGTAGAGCATGGGTAGAGATCTTACTCTAGTGCCAGACAGGATATCAACTCCATGTTTAGCATGGTTTAGAGCCTGCACCATGGTGATAAGAGTTGATCTTGCATCACCTTCTTCATAAACACTTGTCAGATAATTGTGCATCTCAATTTGACCCTATTAGATTTCAAGCACAAGCAAAGTGTTCAAATCTGTCATTCATAAAATTGGCTATAGTTTAAAATGGATAATTGCTTGAGCGGGAAGATAATACCTTGTGATCCATCTCTGCTATTTCATTCATCACTCCCTTGAACCAATCAAAGGACCCAGGTTCCCTGGTTACCCAGTAAAAATGTGCACTCCTTGTTTTCTGTGGTTTCTTCTTTCCACTTGATGTGTCATTTGAAGAGGTAAAACTGTTAGAACTATCATCTGATCGACTGGTATCCGTGTTTGAGTCCTAAGCCGAAGACAGCTATTAAATTGCAAATATAACTAAATGACTGTTATTGCAATAAAAGTATTGCTCATCATACCATTTGATCTTCTGTTCTTGTGTTGTTCAAGAGATCCTTGAGGATACTTATGAAAGGAGTAGCTCCAATTCCAAGACCTACAAGGAGTAGCACATCATAGTTCTGGTAGTCTTGTGCGGGTGCTCCGTACGGTCCATCAACAAGCAATTTAGGTAGACTGCACCAATAAAGTGTAGATTTCAGGCTTCCTGAAGAGTTTTATTTAAATGACTGTGCTTCCTAATGAGTCTCCTTTAAATGACAGTGAGAGGAAAATCTATGTGGTCAAATTACCCCGTCTGATGAACATTTGCCAATGTTCCAAATCTAGCTCTACCAATCACACTTATTGAACCATTATCTTCTGTGAACAGTCGCTTTAATTCTTGTGTCCAGTCACCTACTGTACGGATATGAACACTCAGATAATTGTCTCCTGGTGCTGAAGTGAGTGAAAACGGATGCCTGAAGAAATACATAATTCATTTAAGTCACAAAAATGTATATTTGCATGTGTGCTTGTGTGTTTGAGTGTATATAAGATGGTCATGCTCACCATTCAAAGGAGGAGATTTTAGGACATTGCAGAAAAATATATTGCCCACTTTTGTATTTGAATCCATTTGGCTTTGCCATGACCAAGCTGAAGACACCTCCTGGAAGTACAGAAACCTATAAAGTCCAAAACGACACTTGTAAAATTATTTCTCTGGGCGTACTTGCACATTTTTATTTGTTGTCCTATCGTTGTAGTTCAATTGAACAAAAGCCATCATGGATTATATTACAGCTTCCACCATAAGAAGGGTTTTCCGCTTAGAGAATATGAGGAATCTTCCGAATGCCAACATTTAAGTGCTTGATCTTGTATATGCTTGTTCTGTAATACAATCTCATGATTTAAGGTTCATATATTGAGTTATCAATATTATGTTCTCCAAGTATCTACAAAGTAAAAATAGCTGTTGCTGATTAAAGGTATTATTACTTCATCACTGTACCATCTTGTCTGTGTTCAATAGAATTTTCCACACAATATGTTGACTTATATAGGTATGATTTGATGTCATATTGCTTCCCAAAGTTTAAATGGTTTCAGGGAGAGATGAAATTAAAATGCAGTACATATTACCTTCAAAATCTTAACGGCATATTGTTCTGACCTGCAAGTTCTCAGTTTTCTCTCTGCTATATAAAGAAGCAGGGGAACCGATATGTACATCCATGTCTGTCACATCCAAGTAAGGCATGTTAGAGTAACTAGCAGTCTTTGTCAAAAATATAGACTAGCATAATGATGTTAATGTTATTCCTCTGCTTTCTTACCGTTCTTTGGTACCATCTGTGAACCAAGAACAAGAAGGTCCCATGGATCAGAAGTAATGCATAAACAACACCAAGAAGGTGATGCGAATACCAGAATGCATTGAACCCTGTTAGTCTGTTTAAGGGCGGTGGCAACTTCACCCCTTTTTTCCTGAAGCTCCGTGTGGCTAGCGTGAATGCAATTACCATTAATACTACCATAGCAATCCCAGTAGTGCCCACAACACCCGACAAGAGGCTAGTGTAGGTGGGTTTTACTCCTTTAAAATCAGAAGCAATTAGTGCAAATTTTTCTGGTGATGATCTAACTAGGCGAGGGAAATCACACGATAAGTGAACTCCTGCATGAACCACAACCCCAATTGCTATAGCACATGCAATCACCTGCACTTGAAAGTTAGAGTAGCTCAGGCAAGGAAGTGAAAAATAATTACTCCATATTCTTCCTCAGGTACTTCCCTACCTTGTGAAAGTTAATGTTGTCATCAAAAGGGATTAGCAGCCTGGCTTTTGTTGATCTTAGCCATGTCAATATATTGCGGCAAACTGGTAGGAGGATCAGTGCCATGTTGAGTTTGAGTGTCTCTGCGGCTCCTTTGGCTGTTGTTAAGCAGCAACCCATTATCTGAAATGCAGCCTTTTGCCTGTATTGAAGGAACTTCCAGGTGAAAAGTCCAGCCATTGCCAAAAACCATAGCAGTAAAATCCAGCCTCTTTGCCAGTTGTCCAACAGGAGGGACGCAATTTTGTTTGATATTATGCTTCTCAAATTCTCGCTCCATCCTACACTTGCTGTGCTTAGAGGTCTGCTGTAATTCATGTAGTTATCCCTTTGCAGAAGAAGTGTTTCTAGCTGCCATAACTGAATGAAGGGAAAATGAGGCGAAAATTCTCCTAATTGACATTTTACCCTACAAGACATTCTACTGTAAACCTTTCTCTCAAACCATTTACATAAGTGGATCTTTTAATTCTTTGCACACGGAATTGATTTTATTAGCAGAAAGAATTACTATAATTGTTCTAAGTTTATAGTTTTTATACCAGAAAAAAGTATTATTAGTGGTAAAACACTTCTGACAATATGAAAATTGTTATTAAATATATGTACTAACTGAAAATAATTTTTGCTTTGTTATAATTCATTTCTAAAAATTTGTTGATGGTAAGAATTATGTTCGGATTGGTATTGACAGATGTTGGACAGTTTAGTGTCCGCGAATTATACTTATTGTACTCGTATGCACCTCACTAATAGTTTAGAGGACATGCTTTTTTGGTTACTAATTTTAAATTTTCATAAACCATTAAAATGTGAAAATTAAATATGTGATAAAATAAAAATTGATATCATTAAATGTATAAAATTAAAGTCAACTTTGATTTGTCAATTGATTTTTTTTCGCAATTTTTTCTATGATGTTTATGAAGCAATCAATATCATATTTTGAAGCATCAATATCAACTTCTATTCAACTAATTGAGCTTAATTTAATTATCTCATAAAATTGTACAATATTCTTGAATAGTTGAAACGAATTGTATGTAATTACAGTTAGCAACACAAGGCGTTCGGATCTTAAATTTAGTGGGAAAAAAAGAAGAAAAATTAAATAAAAAATATTTCATAAAATTATGACCCATATATATATTCTAAAGTAGCATTCTGATTCGCCACAAGATCAGTCTTACTGTAAAAAAGAAATACCTAATACAAGCACAAAAAAATAAAATTATCCTTATGATTTTGATAGAGTGGGGTCGTGGGGATGATTTCATTTGAGAAAATCCCTGGGAATGTGTTTTGTGACGGAGGTTCTCTGTCCTCGTCTGTAAATTGTTCTATTTTCTCTTGATTGAATTGGATACTAATTATCAAAAAGAAAAGAAAATTTATCATTGAGGTGCGTTTTATTTAAATCCACGGTTCGGACTTAAGAATTGGAAGGTTAGCTACAAAAAAAAAAAAAAAAAAAAAATTCATAGGGCAAAATAACTGTTAGACTAGCAATGATTAGTACCTCGATGTACCCAAGTTGTTCCGGGTCAAGCTCTTCCATAATTAAAGAGGCGTACTCCGTGGCACGTTCTTTCAAATTGGACAGCTTATTCGCGGCAGCACTCAACATTATTAGCTGTTCGGGTCAAAATTAACACAAACCAAATTAGAAAATTCCAGTATAGGATAAACAAACGCTAGGTGATTCCTCATTAAATTGCATACATTTATATAAGTCCTTACCACGACTCTTTCTGCACGACATGAAAGAACACAGTATAACACGTCCCAGTTGTCCTCAAAACGTGTTTGCTTGAAGAATGGGAGTTGCAAAAGGTAGAACTTGAAGTGTCCATTTTTCTTTATACTAATTATGGAGTATTATGTTGGCTATTGGCTATAATATTTTTAAAAGATTTTGAAATTGAGTTTTGAGATAATTATATTAGTCCATATTGTGGGACTCATGTGATGTCTACTGTATATAAATAATTGTGATTGTTTGGAACTTAAAGTTTTGGAACTCCGCAAAAATCAAGTTTGCAAGTGCATTATAAAGATTATTGTTTGACCTAAAACTTGCTTTTACTTATTTGAGAAGTTCACCAAGAATAAGCTTACCTCTTGCACTTCATCTCGTGTGATTTTTCCATCTCCATTAATATCCGCCCTGTACAGATCAACAATCAAATAAAATTTATGAATAGTCTTACTCTTCTGCAATCAAGGATGGAATTAGCTTATACTACAGATCCTGAAATAGGAATTAGAAAATGAAAGAAGAAAAAGGGAACCATTTACTTTTAGATGGAAGAGCACAAATTTAACCATTTCTTGGTGGAGGAAAAAGAGTGTTATACTGTATATCATCCATAGATGGCATTCTGATTAAGATTTTAACATTTCAGAAGCCAATTTTGCGATGCAAATAAGAAGTCAATTTATTTTCTGATACTGTATTATGTTGTATTTTTTAAATATTTATATGGAAAAGTAGTACATATTGAGCTTTCAACAACAAATGGCTTCCTGTGTTGTTTCTCATTATTTATTTGGAAAAAGGAAAAAGGTAAATAAGTAAAATCAATTGGGGCACTAAGGTAATGTTTGTTTACAAATTATATATTTTTGATTATATATCTTGGGAAAATGAGTTTTAGGAATAGCGTTGGGAAATGTGAAATTTATATTGGGGAATGTGATGTATGTTTGTTTATAGTTGGGAATAGTAAAAAAATTATTTTGGAAAAATTTGGTATGTTTATTTATATTTTGAAATGAGACAAATTCAAATATAGTAGTCAAATCAATATCTTTTTGTTGAGTTTTGAGGATATAAATAAATTTTAGTAGTATTTTTTATTATAATATAATAATAAAATATTGTGACAAGTAAATGTAAATATATATGATTGGTAATAATTGTGATATAAAGAACATGAGGTTTTTAATTATTTACTAATTAAATTATAAGAATAATCTGATCATTTTAAAAATTTATTTTAAAAGAAAAAGAAGACACATATTTAATTATATTCTCACATAATAATTATTTTAGAAGAATGTAAGTATATATATAGCGTAAAGTTTTTCATGCATTTTACTCTTGATAGTAATTTAGTAATAAAGTAAAACTTGGTGGAGATTAGATAACCTTGCAGGAAAAGGAAAGGTGGGGACCAAAGGAAATAAAACAAACCTTTTTTGGCTTGAAAAGAAAATTGAAGTAAAACATAAAAGTGATAGCATGGAAATGCATAAAGTTAAGGATTAATCCCCACCGTTGCCTGACCAACAGGAAGATCAATCAATAAAAGTTCAGGTAAATCGACGGTAATCAAAGAAAAAGAAACAAAAAAATAAAATAGAGAGAGAATGACATAAGAGGCTAACATGTCAAAGAAAATCTGGAGACGGGCGTCGAAACTGTTGTCGGATATTTGGAGCCAAAAGTCATGTAGCTCTGCCTTTGTTATTTTGTTCGTCCTCTGCCTCCGCCGCCTCGCCAAAGCGTCGAAAACCCCCACCGCGAACTCCTTGGAGTCCCCCATCCCTGGATTAAAAGCAAAAAAAATGGTAAAAAAACGAAAAAAGAAAAAATGGTTCATGCATGAGACCAAGAGAAATGCAATTTTATTCAAATAATTTGATGATTTTTTACCTATGCACTCGCCGAAGTCCTGCCTGGAGAGCATTCCGTCCTTAGCCAAGACATCGAACCTGGCCTCCACTTGTTTCCACAGCACGTTGGGATCGGATTCTCCGCCGGTGCGTTTGCTGATGAATCTGAGTCCGCCAAGCGCTCTCTGCGCACTGGATTTGTTCCTCATCATCTTCGCCTTCATCTTCATCATCTCACGCGCCGACACCACCGCCGCCTGGTGCTGATCCTCTGCGTCAGACGAGGACGTCCTGACCGACGGCGTCCTCCGCCAAGAGAACATCCGCCGCAGCCGCGACGCCGCCGATGCACTCCGCATGAGTAAACCATTTGAGGCAGTAGGTTCGTCCTCTGCGGCGGCGGCATTCTGATTGGCGGTCACCGGAGAAACACTGCACAAGACGACTGAATTATCGTCAAGCTCGAGAGTGACTTCAACCATTTCCTCGCCAGTAATGTTTCTCCTTAAATCATCGAGGTAAACCGGCAGCATTGCACCTCCTACATCGTAGAGCGGCGGCTCTCGCGAGGCTTCCAGCAGGTCAAAGGAGCGGCTGTACTTGGAACTGCTCCCGAAGGACGGCGTCCTCATGGTCATAATTTATGCGTAGAAAATCAAAATCAGCCAGTATAATATATCAATTGCATCAGCTATTAAGCCTGATAATTAATCTAAAATGGTGGAAAATGGAAGAATTAAGGAGGAAGAGAAGACTTGGGTCACACGCCTCGTCCCTGGAAGGGGATGGGGATGTTAAAAGAAGCACCTCCCAACCGAACCAATCTCTGTATATGCACACAATTTCAACGCACTTCTGCCCAGTCGTGCCTAAGCAGAGTAGTTGGTGCTTTGGAATTTCTTCAAATAACTCTCCTCCATTTCCATTTTATTACTATGCCCATGTCCCTAGCTACCCATTTTAATTAATTAAGTATTACTATATATTACTTTATACATACATATAAAAATACATATAAATGTATATATATAGTAGCATGTGTGTTTGTAGTGGTACGATTGGTTTTGCGTGTGCCTAGTAAATTTTGGTACTATATTGTACATCACCGTGTATTTGCCTTGTTTTCTATATAGTTTTATCCTAATCCTCAAGCAGCCTTTGCTTCTTAGTTCCATAGAGTACCAATTTTATTCACTCACAATTTACACATTTTAAATTCTTTATTTCATTTTATATTTTATTTTCTATTTTAATTTAATATCTATATTAAGTATACTTAATTTTTAATCAATTATTTTTATAAATAAATATTTAAAAACACATATCATATCATATTCACAATTTATATATGAGCAAAAAGGAAAGTACTCACGAGGGTAACAATTGCACAGGCTTGTGAGGATGTGACCCTAATGAGGGTAACAAGAGGGTCGCAGTAACCTCGATTGCACTAATTCTAATTCCAAATCGAATATAGATTTGAGATCATGAAAGTACTCAAATCAAATTAAAAACGATCATATTCCCTAACAAATAAAAAAAAAGGAGTAACCTTGACGATCAATGCTTGAAATGACAGTAGAATAATATTTCTACTCTTATAACGCAAATATAGCTATGCATATTTATAGATACTATATTTCCTAAGATTGTTTATGTTTCTAAATTTTTGCGACCATTTAAACAGCCTTAATTATATGAAAATTTACATTTAAGGAATGTAATGTAAACAAGTGATCACTTAAATGGTGTTTCTTATAAGAGTTTTTAAAATTGATAAAATTTCAGATCTTATTTTAAGGATAAATTATTGACGTATTTAGATATATTGAATAAAATTTTAAAATTTATAAAATATTAAAAATAACAATTTTGTAATTAAAATTGTTGAAATTAAAAGTGTTCATTGAAATACTAAAAATAAATGTATAAACTTTTGTTTTACAAATTTCACCAAACACTTTGAGGGTATACGGCTAAGCCAATTTGAAATATTTTATAAGCTTTTACATCTCACAAGATATTTTTTAAATTTATAAAATGTTGTATATTATTTTAAAAATAAACTTTTAAAGTGTTTAGATAAAATAAAACTTTGAGCTTATAAATTAATATTAATTAGTAACAATAATTTTATAATTAATATAACTAAAATTAAAAGAGTTCGTCAAATTCCTAAAAATAAATTAAGAATTCTATACATTTTAAAAAAGAGTTTATAAAATCCTAATATCTTATTTTTGAAATTTATAAGTTCTTTTATTAACAATTTATCAAATACTTTATTAAATCATACAAGCTCTCAAGACATCTTATGAGATAGTTTTTGGAGCTTATAAGTTCAACCGAATACCCTCTTTAAGACGATATATATTCAATAATCTTATAAGGTATTTTAAGGAACTTATAAGTCCAACCAAAAACCTTTTCTATAAGCTTATTTAGAAGATTTTATAAGCTGAGATATTTTTAAAATTTATGAGATGTTAGATTTTATTTTAAGAATAAGCACTTAAAATATTTAGATAGAATAAGATGTTGGAGTTTATAAAACGCAAATAAAAATTTTGCCATCAATATGATTAAATTAAAAAGAATTTGTTGAAATTTTAAAAATGAATAAGTTAGGAACTCCTTCTTTTTTGAAAAGAACTTATAAGATTCTAATGTATTATTTGGACGCTTATAAGCTCTTTTCCAAAAAAAAAACTACCAATATTGTATAAATTCTCAATCATCTTATAAGATATTTTAAAATGCTTACAAACTCACCCAAACATCATCTTAACCTTACTCATTAGAATTAGATTTCTACATAGACATATAAATTAAAATATAAAAATGCAAATACATAAAAATATTTCTTGTGGTTCAATTAGTTTTAAGCTCCAAACGAATAACCTACCAAAAAGTCCCAAAAATCCTACTCTACAAATTACTGGAAAAAAAATGGAAGAATACAAACTCAAAATTAATGAACTATACCTTAAACTTCTACGCTAGGGATTTAAAAATATTACAAACTTACATTTGAAGTATGTTTCTGTCTTCGCGCTTTTATATGTCTAAGTAGGAGCCTAATTATAACGAATAGGCCGGATCGAGCTAATTACTTACGTATCATTACATTTCTATAAATACAAATTTTCCTGGAAGAAAATATTGAGAAACATATAATAATTTAATATTTAATTAGTTAACTATAGATTATAGATTACAGCAAGATATAGTTCCACTCCAATTTTAACTATTGACAAACGACTGAGCAAATATATATATATATATATATACTTATCAAAATTTCATATCTTCAGAAATTATTTTGAGTGATAAGGATATTTTTATTGGTGCATATATATATATATATATGGATCATTCCTGCATTTAATTTCCAAACTAATTAGCTCATTGACATATTTGTCTATGTGCACTTGGTTGTTGTAGTGTCGTTAATTTTACAGTTAAAAGAGTATTTTTCCCGGCCGCTCAACTTGTCTTAGTGAGCCCCTATTAATTTATAAATTTACTCGCTTGTACTCTTGATGTAATTTGTATGCAATAAGGTTCCATTAGTACATATGTTGGAATATTAAATGCAGTTTAAAAAATGATAGGGTACTTAGGGAATCGTGATGATCACAATAATTGATGAATGTTAGGCCCTCTATAACAATGACATGGTCAAAACGGCACGAAACACTTCCTGCTATCTCCCCTTGTTTGGTATGTGTCTTAATTTTGTGACACGATAACCTTCTGCAGGTCCCTATCTAATATCTAATTTTGGTTGTCATTGTTTTTCCCATTATATTATTTTTTTTCTCTGAAGTTTTTTTTGTTTCACTCAATCTTTTTTTTTTTTTTTTT
>JACGDI010005691.1:657558-674143 GCA_014898725.1 Jacaranda copaia
ACACTTTTATTATTTATTTTTCATTTTAATTTGTTTTGTTTAGAATTTGTTTTGTTGCCACAATACAAATTCAAGAAATGTTTTTCTAGTTAAAGAATTGAACTAATTGTGCTTTGGATTCAAAATTTGATCGATATCTTGAAAAGAGAAAAGATTAAGATTACCATGATTTTTTTTCAACAAAACTCGTCAAATACTCAAATTAAAATTGTAAAATTAATTAAGAAGTAGAAATGTTGAGAAAGATTTAAATCCCATAAAGGCTATAAATTTGTATATCTATAATATGTAATAATATTAATATTTATAAATTTTGTTACTAAATTACAAGTCATGATTGGTTAATATGGTCTGATTTAAGTCATCAAGCTTCAAAATTTTAACTAATGGGGCAATTAAAATTATGGGTCAATTCAAATTAATTGAATATTATTCCTTTTAAAAATAATTAAAAGCTCGTATCTCAAAAGTATTTAAAAAATATTATATTTTTAAGGGACATTTCTAATATTTCGACATCACCCAAAAAGCTGGTTGATTTTATGACCTTAGTTTCAGGCTTGCGCTTAATTCTTCACCTGCTTTTGTAATTTAGTTGTAAATTTCTAGTCTCTAGTGGTTGCATTAGGTAAAAAATTTGACGGCAATTAGGTCATGCTTTTGAATTTGAGAGGAAAAGATTCATTTTTTAAAACATTTTATAAACCAATTAGGATCTTAGCCTTTTGCAATACATTTGGAGTTCATAATAATTAATAAGTACTCTTAAATCTACTTATCCATTCTAAAATATGACTGAGAGGGTGTTCGGTTAAATTTATCTTAAAAATCTTATAAGTTCTTACATTTTGTTGGATGGTTTTATAATTTATCAGATGTTAAATCTTATTTGAAAATAAGTTATTAAAGTACTTGGATAAAATAAGATTTTGAAATTTATAAGATGTTAGTAATAGTAATTTTGTAATTAAAATGATTAAAATTAAAGGAATTTATTGAGATTTGGAAAATAACTTAAGATATTCATACTTTTTTAAAACAACTTATTTCATTCTAACATTTTATTTTAAAATGTTATAAAAAAATTTAAAAAGAATATCGAATACTTTCTAGTATCTTATAAGTTCCTTAAAACATCTTATAATATGTTTTCAAGATCTTATAATAAGCTCACCCAAACACCCTCTAAGTCCATGAACATCTAACGAGATGCTCTTAGTCCAAATAACTCTAACCATAGGCCTCCTTTATAGATTTAAATAAATAATTAAATTGTTAATTAGCTTAAAAATACTTAATTGTCCAAAGTTTGACTGCGAATTTGAAAATAAAATTTGAACTAGCTAACAAGAACCTCAAAGACGACCTTCTCCAACTCTATATTATAATAGTAATAATAATATTTGACAAAGTCGTTCATTATTTCCCGTTTATTTGAAATTACAAAGCAAAAATAATATGAAATGCCAACAAATTTTATTTAAATTATTTTCCTAATAATAATATTGTAATATATCCAAGTTGGGCCGAATCTATTAATAATTTTTTTTTAATAGTAGTGTAGATTTATTTTGATGCAAGGCATGATGTTATTGATTCGTGTGTGGCACTCTCGCCTACGGCCCCTCCTCCGCCTCCGCCTCCGCGTATAACGAACTGGCAAAATACGGAGAAAGCGGTAGGTGGTCTCATTTTTATACCACATAAGCTTGATTCTATACGGATTATATTCTCTTTTCTTAGTTTTATTACTTTTCTTTAAATTGGGTTTCCTTTTCCATTGGATCACAATGCAAGACCAAATATTCTTTTTCTTTTCTAAAATCTCCTTACACTAATACCACTCTATAAATGTAGCTTGACTATGTATGCTTATATATTATTAGGATTTGATTCAACTATTTAAAGATTTATATTTGAATAAAATTTTAAGCACAATATGAATTTTTTAATGCAATTAAACTGAATATGTTGAAGTAACGCTTTGATATAATAAGAAAGAAAATTATATGCACGGAAATTACGTGAATTAGGATTTGATTAAACTATTTAAAAATTTAAATTTGAATAAAATTTTAAGCACAATATGAATTTTTTTAATGCAATTAAATTAAATATGTTCAGGTAGTACTTTAATATAATGAGAAAGGGAATTATACGCATGGGAACTACGTGCGTGGATTGTTAGTGTGTCTCCATTTATTTAAGTATCTGCTATCTATTTATCTATGTGTGTGTTATTTAAAAAAAAAAAAAATGTTTATGTGTGTTATCTAACTATTTGAAGATCACAATGATAATTTGTTAATTTTTTAAAAAGATCCAATTTTATCTATTTTATATTGTAGAACTAAAATTTATAGAAGTAGAGTGATAGTCTAACTTATTTATATACGTAAGGGTGCTTTTTGGTTATTTGAGATATATACATTATATATAAATGAAGCACTTGTTTTGAGTTACAAGTGTGTAGCAAAAAAGGATGACAGGATATTTTTTTTGTAACATTGTAGAGGATTTAATCAAATTTAAGGATGTATCTTGTAACAATAAACTTCAAATAAGTATATTTATGTGTCCAATATTTTCCTTTATTGACAATATTTTTATTCATGTGATTTATGAATTTTTAATAAATAAAATTTAAATACAAACTCTTTTTGTTGTGTTACCAACATATAATGTATATATGCAATGAAAGAATTAAGGTAATGTGCAGTTTTGTTTAAAACTATTATGTGAGAATATATTTTAGCAGTGAGATTACATAATATAGTGAAAATATCATTTTAGTACGTTAAAAAGACAAAATTTATTATAAGTTTCTTTTCATGAACTTTTTAATTAGCAGTCTCACATTTTTTGTATGTATTCTTTTTAGTGGTATAATAATTAAAAATTAATTGAAAGATATAAATATATAATTTAATTTAATTGGTGTAATAATTCAAAATTAATGGTTACAATTTTTCATATATTTTTTAGAAAAAAATAAGTTTTCAGAATAAATTTCTTTCTCGAGAAATAATTCCAAACATAGGCATGAAATTCAAGGAGTGTTTAGCTATATTTTTTGGGAAGAAAATCCTTCCCGCAACATATTCCCAAACATCTATCAAAATTTTTCTCAAAAATATTTTCAAAAAATTCCCAAAACATCTCTAACAACTTTAATTACTTTACCAGAAAAATCCTCAATTCTTAGCTTCAGCATTATTATTTAACTAATCATTACAATAATATTTTAAAATTATATCCAACCATCATATGTACATACATATACATTTTAAATTATTTTATGTATATTAAACTTAATATTTAATTCTAATTATTCCCCACCAACCAAACAGAAAAGTAGTTGATTTGATATAAACAGTAAAAAATATCTCCTCCCAAAATATAAATAAACATATAAATATTTTTCTCAACAAATAAACAAAAATTTATCACATTCCCTAATATCATTTTCACAATCACCAATTTCATTCTCGAAATTCATTTTCCGAAAACATTCCCTTACAGCCTGTTTGTTTTTGTTTCCAAGGCCCATTTTCATTTTCATTCGGGAATGAAAATTGAAAACAAACACTTTCTTATAACTTTTTCAAAAAATAGTACACATTTTTTTCACAAAACTCTTTCTAAACATATCCTATCATCTTATTATACATCAATCAAATTCAATTTTAATTTGATATAAAGTAACTATTATTATTTTTAAATTAATAGATTATACATATATTTTAAAAATAAATCTTTTTAAATATAAAAAAATATAAATTAACTTACTTTTCAATCATATAACCTATCTAATAATTACTTTCCAATATTTCATCCAAATACATTTCAATTTCTATTTTCATTTCATAACCAACTTTTCAATTTTTAAAAATAAGTCAAAATAAGAATAGTCTTTGGAAATAAAACCAAATGGGCTGTTGATTCTCATCAAAAGGAACATTCACTAACAATTGTATATCTTGGCTAGATAAGATAGATGATAATTGCTTCCAAATATTTTGTCCATCAAAGATTATCCGCCGAGCAACATGAATAGTATTCATAAACTGATGTGTGATGCTTATAAGTTGCTTAACTGATGGTCCAACGAAAAAGATGCAATTCAAATTCGAAAGTTATTGCAATTAATAAATTATTAATTACTAGGAAGCCTACCAGCTGTCTGTCAGTTGTAGCTACGGTGTCTTTTCTTTGCCAAGCTTGGATTGAACCTTCCCAATTTTTCTGAGTTCTGACAAATTGGGGCTTCAAATTCATTCTCACGAAGCTTCAAGTACAACGTTGTATTGAGTAGCACCAAAAGTCTTCTCCACTGTTTTAATTCCAAATCGTACTTCCATTTTCATTTATTGTCTGTTTCAGTTAATTCACGTCAAACAAAATTATTTCATAAATATTTTTGATAGTAAAAGAAAGAAATTGATTAAAGGAGAATATTCTAATAAAATGAACAGTAAGGTACAGTAGTTTGTTTTCATTCTTACTGTTCATTTTCATTTTTACTTAGAAATGAAAGTAAAAAATTATCACTATTTATGCTATTTTCTCAAATATTTTATTTTTAAAATATTTTTTATTATATTCTTTTTTCATTTCCATCCATTTTTCAACCTTTATCATTACCTTAATTATTTTTTATCTTCCCAAAACTTTTCATATATCTATTCACAATAAAAATATTATAAATTCAAATTCATATACAAATTATAATTTATTTTTTCAAACACTCACACACCACATCATCAATTCAAATTCAAAAACTACACAACTTTTAATAGAAAAACACTCAATATCCAAATAGATCTAATTTTCACACATATATAAACCTATAATTTTAAACAATATATTCAAATACAACTCATTTTTAAATTTATTTTTTCTAACTAACTTTCCACTATACATTTTCATATGAAAATGAAAAAGGCTGTGAGAATGAAACCAAACAGCCCCTAAAAAACATTACAAAAATGTTTGGTTATGTTTCCTTATAACAACATTATTTTAAAAAAATATAACTAAATGAATTCCCATTTTTTCTTCAAAATACACATTATTCAATACATACATACATATTTTGTATCTCATGTTTGAAATATTTTGCCTTTCTAATTCACTTTTCCTCATTAAGTTATGGTTTGAGATGGGCCAATGAGTTGTTCACGATTGAGTCAATATCTTCATGTCAAATAGAGTTTGTATTCACATATTGAGTTTGGAGATTTAACATGAAATCAAAAGACATAAAAATCAGCATTGTTCAAGGGTTTCAATATTATAAATACTTTAATGCTTAAGTTATCAAAAGTTGGAAATTTGAAATTGTTCTCAAATAAGTTTGGAATAATAATAATAATAATAATAATAATAATTAATACATACATACTTTAGTCATCATATTAATGCTTTCCTAACACGAATATACTGCATTAGGATTTTGTGAGAAGATCATAAAATGGCAAGTGAGTTGGTGGATCTTTAGCTTTCTGTTCAGATTGAACTACAATTGAATTAAAAATTATCACTTAGAAAAAGACATGAAATTTAAAATATTTCTTTATTAATTTCAAATAGTCGGGCAAGATTGTCCTTTTGCTATTTACCCTTCTAGAATACCAAAATTCAAACATAGCATGACATTTCTTGGAATTAATTACTCAAATGAAGTATCTGGAATTAGTTAAAAACTGAATTTCTATATATGTGACAATAAAAAGTTACCAATAATTGGAAATTTATGCAGTACAAAATTAGATGTGGTTTGGTAAGTTTGACGCGGGGTAAAAGCGTACCATCTGTGTCATATTTCACTTTTTACCATTTAAGTGCATGTTTGTGTCTCTATCACGGGGGTAATTATTATTTATCTCATTTCCTTCTTCTACAGCTTTTTTTAACTTAACGACAATTTGTCAATTACTACAATAAGCTGATTAAAAAGTCATAAACGATGATTACAACATGATAAAACTCTTTCTAAAGTTGGTTAATTCATAGTTAATACATGATTAATTGAAGTTTAGGTATAAGACATATAATAAGCCCTTGACTGCAAAAAGGCATATCGATAATGTGAAAAATACTCCACAATGAGTTACGTGCATCTCATGTAATTATTGATGATCAGCAAAACAGAACAGTTGACCGCAATTAAAAAGCTGTTAGTTGGACTGTATATGTCAATTAAGTTGGACTGTATCTGGATGGCCTTAATTTGTCAAACTCTTATTCTTATATTCTTTTCAACATTGGCAGTTGAGACGTGGAATCAAGTTAATAGCGTATTTGCCTTTTCTAATTCCAAGTAGAATCCCTGGTCGCTTGCCGTGATAAGTTTGCACGCTCTTGGTAAAGTAGAGGTCATGATGTTATTCTTTAATTAAGGAAAAATTTTATTTTGACGTTAGCCGGGGTCATGATTAGATATTACCCCATACCCGCGATCAAGATTTTGGATTCAAGTTATGAGCTTGTCAAATTATTACTCATTGTATTTCATTATTGATGAATATATTAAACTAATAATACAATAATAATTTTGGAAAAATGTTACTTAATTGCGTCTAGATTAATAGCAAAAGAAGAAGAAGAAGAAGAACCCAATGACACGGATTTTATAATAATTATCACCTAATTTTTAATAATTTATATTAATGAGCAATTATTAAGACAAAAACTTATATATTGATAAAATTTGAACCCAAATTCTTAGAACTACTTTGGGACCTTAACTTTACTGCATAAATTAGATTTAATTGGCTCATTCATTCAGTTTTCAAGATTTGCTCAAACAAAAAATTCAAACAACTATCCCATTTGGTGCATTCTTGCCTTGACTCAATCTGTATAAGCTGATGCTTGTTTTAAATATTAATTAATTAGCTTGGACGACCCATGAGCCAATTTTTAATAGGTCCCCCCCGATTTTGGCACCAAAAAATTCCAAAAAAGAAATGAAAAACATGATATAGTTATCTTCATGTGAACTGAATCAAAAAGGTAATAATAATAATAGTAGTAATAGTAGTAATAATAATAAAAGACAAGAAATAAAGGAGGCTTTTATTCAACTTTTTAGTATATATGCATTAAACGCATGCTTGATATTACTGAATAACATAGGTTGCGTTTAAATTAACAAAAGTAAGTTGCGTCCAAGGCCTGAGCTGCTGCACAACTTCTTTATTTATAAATTAAATACAGTTAGACTTACCAAACTCCTAAGAATTTCAACGTTCTGCGAAAGCCATATATGGCTTAGGACTGATGCTTCATTTTATTTATTCGTAAATAGTTATATCATTGTTGGATTTGATTAGGTGCTTTCTACGTGAAAGTACGTCATCTATTTTTTATTTTTTTAAAATTTTTTTACACAACCAAAAATGATAATTCTTCAATCCTCAAAATGAATTGAAGAGAACTCCAGTTACGTGAAAAAACGTAATTTTCTTTCTAAATAAGAATAATAAAAAGTAAATATATTAATCGCAAAATCTTAGAGTGTGTTTGGTTAAGTCTAATTTAAACATCTTATAAGCTAATATATCTTATAAGATTTTAAATTTTATTTTTAAAATAAGTTGTTGAAGCATTTGGATAAAATAAAATTTAGAGCATGTAAAATATTAATAATGATAATTTTGTAATTAAAGTAATTAAAAATGAAGGAGTTTGTTAAGATTTTCAATATAAGTTATGGTCCCTTTACTTTTTTTAAAAGAGCTTATAAACTGTTAACAACTTATTTTAAGATCTTATAAACTCTTTTTTTTTAAAAATTATCAAACACTTTTTATGAACTTATAAGCTCTTAAACATCTTATAAAATATTTTAAATAGCTTATAAACTCATTCAAACGCCCTCTTAATTTAGGTCAAATAAGCTTAAAATGGAACTCACTTGTAAAATAATAAAGTTTTGGCCCCCATAGGACCATCTCCAATCCTTAATTTATTTCAAGGTATATTTTTCTGCCACATCAACAAAAATAGCACCTCAAATAGTATTTTCCTTCTTCAAACCAAAATTCTATTTGAAATTTTACACTCAAATGAATCATTTTATTTTTAACTTCTATAATTAATCCACGCACTCCCCCCACCCACCAAAAAAAAAATTTTAAGAAAAAAATAATATTTACAGTAGTACTGTTTGACGGACTTTTTATGAAAGAACATATTTATTAAACATATATAAGCATAAAATAGTATAAGTCGGCAACCAAAAACAGGATATAGTGATGTTTAGATAATTCTTAAAGACTAAGCAAAGGTTAAAAGCCTTAAAGTCCTGAGGAGTTTGATGGTTTTTTCTTCTTCCAATCCTCGTCGTATGTCACTGTCCTTTTTTGGATTTTCCTTTTCTGTTCTGTTTTTGTCAACCTGAAATTTTCTTTTATTTTTGGCTGGTAGTGAAAATAATTTCGAATGCTTCAATCTTGAATTGCAGGTGATTGAAGCAACTTAGACCACAAAAATATATGATCAGGTTTGTGAAGCAAGTTTTTAGCAATGAAAATTATGAAAATTCTTTCGTTCATATTTGGTGTCGAATATATTTAATTATATGATAAGGGATAATATTACTATCTTAATAATTGGAGATTAGTTCCACTGATTTTTTAATCAAATGCACAATTTTTCCCTAAATCTGTGCATTAAATTACAAATTACCTTGAAATCAAGTATTTGTTTTAATATAAGGTCTTTAGAACTTTGATGCTTTGAAGAATATGCAAAACCCTTGTGGTTGCAGTATTTTTTGGTGGCAAAAGTTTAAACTTGAGAGTTTTGATGCTTGAATTTTTTCAATTTGTGGTGTGTCTTCCAATATCTCTTTTTATAGGCACAAATTAGGATTTTATGACTTGAAATTTGAGTCTTCTTTTAAACTTAAATACTACTTGAGATAGACTTAATTTACTAATAGGCCATATTTAAACTATTGCGATCCAAATAGCTAATCCAAAATAAATAAAAATTTTGCAATTTACATGGATTGGCCCATTCTATAAAGTTCAAATTTATTATGAACTTTAATTTGAGATCTAATTATCAATCATCAATTTATTTGAACTTTCAAATGGTGATTTATCCCAATAAAATTTCAATACCAACAAATTCATTTATTATAACTGAATTACGTTTGATTAATTTCGATCAAGATTAGAATTTTGTATACTCTGAGGTCTGTTCACCTCATTTGATGTATGTGATGAAGTTCAAATGATTGTTTGAAATGATAATGAATATTTTGTCAAATAATTAATTTTTAATTAATTATATTTAATAAGATGATTTAAATTATACAAATTTATGATTCATTTAGAAACAAGGACCAATCTAATAATTCAATTAACACTAGGAAGTAAAATAGTATTTTCAATAAGATATAAAAGTAGCTCAATATATAATCTTTATTGTTAATGTCATGTATTGTGCTCTTTATTCAGCGGTTTTGTAATAAGGCCATTTTTACATCACAAGCCTTCATCACTAAAAGAAAAATGCACTTGATTAGCTCAAATAAAATAGCATATTTAGATAGTAGCACAAAAATTGTGCTATACACGATATATTTATTTAATTAAATTTAATGAAAATATAAAATATGCAATTGATTTGTTGTGATTTTATAAATAAAATATTGCAAATTTTCATATTTAGTGAACAAAATACTATTATTTTCTAACGATCTATTTCAAATAATCAAATGATAATGCCAAACAGTGTCCATTAGAATAAAAATAACGTGAAATGTCAATATTAAAGAAAATTTTATGTACAATATTTCTATATTCAAGTGATAACTTTGTGTAGAGGCATGGGATACAAATAATTCTATAAAATAATAATAATAATAATAATAATAATAATAATAATATTAATAATAATAATAATAATAATAGAATTGTATTATTATAATAAAAAATTAAGGGCTTAATTATGACTCATGCCAAGGCATGAGATACAAATATATATGTAAAAGATAAATCATAATATGATACTATTTTATTTAAAAAATAAAAAGATTAAATGATTGGAATAATATAAATTCTAAAAGACTTCATTTTCGTTGGAATATATTGAATTAATTGAGGTTTAGTTAAATAATGATTCATTTTTAATGTTTAATGCATCTTTATTTTTTCTTTTAAAGGTTAGAGGTGTCTTAGCCAACTTTTTGAGATAAAATTTTAAAGCATTCATATATAAAATTCAAAAGGATTCATATATATTCAATATGTTCGCAGTTTTAAGAGCAGCAATTGTTTACTCTATTTAACATATAAATACTAAAATTTGCCAGATAATTGAAATTTCATGAAGATGAAAAAAATAATTTCTTCAAATGATCAAATAATATCATTTTTTTTCCCTTTCTTTTCAAAGTATTGAATAGAACAAAATGGTACTAAACAATAGTTATTATTAATTAGTATAATGGAAAGAACTAATAAAATTAACACTATACATGTATCTAAATACTTTATTACATCTTATTTTGTTCATGAACCTATTAACAAACGATGAGATATTATATTGCATTTAAATAGCTGATTTTCTTTATTTATATTATTTATGGAGCTTTTTTTAATGTTATTATATATAATTAAATTAATCATTAATTGAATTTAAGTGTTGGTTGGTCAAAATACAATAGAATTAACAATTATGATTATAGAAATTATTAATTATTATTTTTACTAAGCAACCTCAATTTTTAAATTTGATTGAAATTCATAAGTAAATTTCTAAAATTCATGGATCTACATATATAGGAATTAGAATGTTAAAATTTGTAGCGTATTAATGTATTAGTTTATTGTGGTGATTAAAAATTACTAGCATATAATTAGTTGGAATTTTAAAATTATTATTGTGATTCATATAGATTACTAGAGCTTATTTCAAATTTGTTAAATCTATTCGAATTACTTTTTAATTATCTTATTTAACTTGGATAATATTACTCACATACCGTGGTTAACATAATATTGGTATAGTTTAATTCCTCATATAGTTAATATAATTTATAATAAACGTCCATTTGTGCAATAAATGACGCAATTAGTTTTGGCACGTTAATTTAACTACAATAAATATCCAGTTGTTTTGTTAATCCTATCAAAATATAATTTTTGTGTCATTGTATAATTAAAATAAAAATTATAATATAAAAATATATAATTGCTAAAATATAAAAAATGAAAATTAAAAACAGAAAGTGGATATATGAACTTTGATAAAATTTAAGAAAAATTACTAAAAACTCCTCAAATATATTTTTTATATTTAAAAATCCATTAAAATATTTCTAGTCCAAAATACCCATTTCATTAGCTTTTTGTTCCAAAAAACCCTTCACCTAATTTTTTGATTAAATTACCATTGACTTATTAAATTGAAGAACTTAATGAATTAGAGTTGTAATATCTGTTAGATTGTTTAGATTAATTTGTATCAATGATGATTTTAACTTTAATAAATTAAAATTATTGAAGAAATATGTTTGACTTATAAGTATATAAATTATGTAGTAGGGAAATTTTTAATTTTAAAAAATTAAATGAACTAAACAAAAATATTAAATTTTTGAAAAATTCGTAAATAACTTTCTATAAAATTTTTACTATAGATGAGTACAACCAAAAAAAAAAAATCCTATAAATATAAAAGGTTTCTTAATGTAAGAAACTCAAAGGTAATTTCGTCTAACAAGAGTAAAAGGCAATGGCTGGGAAAAAAAAGTTCCTTGATAAAGATGAGTAATCAACAATTAGTAAAAGTTTTAGTCTTGCCAAGTGGTATATGATTCAATGGTATAAGTTTTCTATATAAGGTGGAGGGATTCTTGATGAAAGTACGTGTGTATAAATAAATTAAAAAATAAAATTAATAATTTAAAATTATAATCAAATACATCTATGCGTACACAATAGTATGTAGATATTATACAAAATAAATATGCCTTTGTACATATAATATTATCTCTATTAGAAAGAAATAAAAGAGATTGATTAGAGTTCGAAGTTATGCAATTTCAACGCCCAGGAATTCTTAATAATTATCATATTGTTAGACTCCAGAATAAGTTTTAATTAATTAAATCTTTGTCCCACAGTTTTAGCGGAAGAAAGCGACAATGTGCGCGTCTGATAAGGACAAAAACTAAAAGACAAGACACGCGTGGAGATGCGGGGGATCGAACCCCGTGCCTCTCGCATGCAAAGCGAGCGCTCTACCATTTGAGCTACATCCCCTTTGCTGGTCGTTCGCACAAGTTCTCTTAAGTCATTAGTTTTGAGGCTAATGTCATGAATATATTTAAAAGTCTATACTTCTTCAATTATTGTTTAAAATTTGTATTCAGGTATAAGGAATATATAACTTTATGATGGATGTAATAATATTTATTTATGCCTTCTTGAAAAACAGAGAGGAGAATAGCAAGCTCATGCTCTCTCTCCTTGATATTGCTCACTGACTCGTCGAACTCAGGAAACAACAAATCAATTAATTAAATGCAAATGTAACACAAAAGATGAAAAAGATCACAAAAGGAAATTGTGAGATCAAAATTTTCTAAGACCTTTTAATTGACTGAAAAAGTGTTTATTTGGTTTCATTTTCAAAATTCTTTTTTATATTTCTACTATTTAAAAAATGAAATACATTACTTTATACACATTTTCACCTGATATTCTCTCTATTCCATTATATACATCTCTCTCCACCTACAACCTATTAAACTTAATATAATGATTACTTTTTCAATAATTCATCCAAATATAAATTCGTTATCAACTCGTTTTCACTAACTGTTTTCCAACATTTTGAAAATGATGGAAATAAAAACTGGCAATGAAAATAAAACCAAACGGAAAATTAGGAAAATTTGTATGTCCTTGTTATTGTGTAGCAAATTACAGTTGGGCCAAACTGGGCTATCTGTCATTGAGACACCAGACATCCACAATTAAATAAGTTTTTTAGTAGCCCAGTCCTTGCAAATGCCTGCTCAAATTACTTAACAGTCTCTGGTGCGTCACCCCATTCCCCTGGTTGCTTTGCTTACAATTTACAAACACAACTACAAGTCTGAAACAGCAGCGCCACACGTGACATGACCGTAATATGCGAATATGCGATGTTTGTTTTATTTCTTTGGATGTTGAATTTGCTATTTAAATTTTAAGGCCATTAATTCAACTAGGGGTGTTGTTTCGCGTGATCTATGCACCTAATTTATTTCGAACTTGCAATAAATAATTGGTTTATTATGAACTTCTCATTGTTCGCCATTATCCATTCATGCAGGTCAACTCTAACTTAAGTTGATTGGAGAAACCGAAATTAATTAAATTATTTTCATTGTTAATAAAGCATTAATTTTTTACGTGTGTTTTTAAATGAAGTGCTTCAAATGGTATCTTTTGATTTTTATTTTTTAATTATTATAATTATAGTTTATGCAATAATTATTATTTACAATCTATCCAAACTTTGTACTTTATGTATGTAAATTTCAAAGAAATAAATTAAAATTATAATAGAACTAGTATTATATAGAAAAAATAAATAATACTTTTATTTATGTTATACTATAACAATTTTAGAACATGCATAAAATATCTCGAAACTGATAATAAGAATAACGTGATTTATGCTAATTTAAGAAAAAATTGTGATGATTCAAATTAACACTACTTTAGAATATTATTCAAATTTAAATGTAAAATAAAAATTAAAATCTTAACCACCACAAAATTTACTCTCTCAATATCGATTTTTCATTACCCTAAAATTAATATTTACTTAAATTCATCATTATAGAGTCAACTATCTGTGCAAATCTCACCCTAAATATATAGAAACCACTTTGATATGTTGCCCGATTCAAATCATTCCAACACATGTTAATTATTTTCTCTATATTGGTATTTTTACTTTTGTGATATGCTTAAATATATTATTATAATTTTGGGATTAATCAAATGTTATTTTACAATGATAAAGACTCGTAATGATATTATTACAAAACTGTTGGATGAAAAATTCGGAGATATGAAATAACAATAAACATTATTAAGTCTTTTACATATTTTAATAAAAAAATTATTTTATCCCTTAGTTATTAATTAAATTACGAAATTGTCTTTATTTGTAAATATATCATAACATTTTAATATACGTAAACGATCTTATTATCTAACTGATATAAATTGATAAATTAATACAAGTTTTATTACCATTCTAAATCATTGCTCAGTGATTTTAAACTAATAAGAGAACATCACCCAGGTGAATATAATTATCTGGCTGTCTTATTCTTCAATTTTCATTGCTTAAATAATATTAACAAAAAACACTTTTAAGAAAAATGAAAAAATGGGGATATTTAATTTCAAAAATTGGGCCCGAGAAGGCAGGGAAGCCACCACCAGAGAGAAATCCACTGCAACAAGAAAACAGGACGTATAAGAGCGAAAAAAGAAAGCCACCTATCTTTTGCCTATCCCTTTCTATTCACTATAATTAATCAATCTCCTTTTTTTCAGTAGTCTGGAAACCCCAATTTCACTTCTCTTTTCCAAGGTAGAAAATCAACCGTCCGAAAAAGAGCCTTCCATATTTAGGTCCGACCAATCCTCACCGCTCCTCCTTCATTCTATGATACTGACAATGTTTTTCCAGCTTCTGATCGTTGCTGCCTGCTGACCACCGCCGGTGTGTCTCCTCCACCATCATCAGGTATACATAACCCCTTCGTCGGACTTGTCATTTATTTGATTCTTAATTTACGTGTCAGTTTGCTTGCATGTTTTGTTTTGTTCAATATGTAGTTAGATCGCTGATTTATTTATTTATTTTTTGGATAGCAATATTCGGATTATTGGAATTAAAGTGTTCTGTACATAGGCCTGGCTCTAATGGATCTCCTCCATGTTTTGCTTGTATGAATCAAATTGGATTTTTACTTATATGTTGAAATAATATAGTAATTCATGTGTGATTCGGTGTAAAATAATGCTCCGTTCTGATTTGTTTGCAAATTCTGTTAGAAAAGTGATGTGGCGTATATTTTTTTTGTTTTTATGAAAAGATAGTTTTGCCATACGATCTCATTTTATTTAACTTTCTGATCTTTTTATCATTCTAATTCGGTGGATGTAACGATAGCGTATTAGCATGATCCACGCCAGGAAATTTTTGCTGCTTGCTGATCCGGAAAATAAGTAGATCTTTCGTGTAAATTATGAGCGAATCAAATATTTTGAGGAAATGTTTGGATTATGACAGATAAACCTTGCGTAGTTGTGTTGCTGGAGAGGCTTTTTCTAACTTGGCAAAAGAGAAATGAAGATATGGCCTGATATTTGCAATTATTAATCATCATTCAATGTACTTAAATGTTTTTATACACCAATTGCCATGTGAAGGCCTCCTTGCCAAAAAAGTTAAATTCACATGGAATTATTATCAAAAGGAAAGAGATTAACAATAAAATAAACAACAGGCGGCAGTTTAATCCAAAAGCATTGTCTAGATGCCTTTCCAAGCTTGTGAAGTAATTATACTGCTATTTGCTTGCAGCGACTGGTGATTGGAGCCCATCTTGCATCTTGAGTGCAATAATCTGCTTTTGTATCTGACCTTGTATGGATCTATAAATTTCAGTGGGGCATGATCTGATAAGACGAACTTGTGCAACAAGAATCAAAGCATTAAATATCCATACTCAGCTCTCTCATCATTCTTGTGGTGAAGCTCAGTGCAATGGATGAGAACAGCGGAAGCAAGGTCACAGGCATCAGGCAAATTGTTAAGTTCAAGGAATTCCTTCAAAGATGGCAACATGCCACACTTGGCCCCAAGTGTAGCAATTGCTCACAATCTAATGAAAACTGTGGAGGCATTTCACCTGAAATTAGTTGGAGGCTGAAAAATTCAAATGTACATTGTGACTCAGATGAGGACAGTTGTCAGAGCCTAGAGCTGCCAAATGATGTCCCCAGAGGTTACCTTGCTGTATATGTCGGACAGGAGCTTCGGAGGTTTATTATCCCCACTAGCTATCTCAGTGATCCATTGTTCAAAGTGCTGCTAGAAAAGGTTGAGGAGGAGTTTGGATTTGATCATAGTGGCGGGCTCACAATCCCGTGTGACATTGAGACCTTTAAATATCTTCTACAGTGCATGGAAAATCACAGGAAAGAGCAAGCTGATCAAAGCAATGCAGGTTAAGTTGTTATCTCTTCAATTTTCTTGCTATTTCTACCTGCGTAGGCTGGAGTTTTCTCTTGGCATGATGTATATTCATCTATCATACATTTGTTTGATCCTTCTAATGTCATGGCTATTGCAACCAGATCTTCGTAAGTGATTGCCCACCTCAAGCTTCAGCAGCATGTTTTGTATGCTTATTGTGTGATCTAAATATGCGTTTATTCTTGTTGGAACAACATTTGGCTGGAATGAATTAACCCAAGATCTTTATCATGCACAATCAACATGGAGAGAATTATTTGGTGATCACAAGATATTTATTTATTTATTTATT
>JACGDI010005691.1:674243-690521 GCA_014898725.1 Jacaranda copaia
ATTGTTTCTTACAAGGTAATTGCAATGCTACTATATCATTAGTTACACAAATTACAGGAAACTACTATAAGACCGTGTGATCAAAACTAACTATTCAACGTGCGTAAAGTGTTTACTTCCCTGATTGATAGAAACAGTGGAATGACAAATGGATAGCCAACTTTAATCATCATTTGCAGTGGTAAATTTTGCAGTTTCCCTTAGTTCTTACTGTATATGGTCATTTTCAGCCTCATTGCATTATGAGACACGGAGGAGGATTAAACTTACAGCGATTTCTGTCCTTGATCAACATAACATTAAGAGGCATATAGAGTTTGCAACAGCATAATTATTGTTTTGTAACCAGGGATGCCTCGAGCTTTAAGGTGAAAACTGAATAGAATAACGGGAAGGATAGGAATGTGGAGTAAAAGATGAAAATACAAATTGAACTATAGAGTTTGAACGGGGGATGTTTGCTCTCTTCCCACCAAGTGTAAATTATTTAGGGAAAGAGGATGAGTTATAATTGTGGGTTTTCGTTATTGTTTTCCATAAAACCAAAAGAGCAAGAAGGGAATTTATTTCTTCATTACCCCAACGTTATTTATCTTACTGGGCTTTAGGCGAAAAAATGCCTGAGGTCCATCATAGGTTACAGTAGTCTGGGCGTCATTACTTTCTAATAGCCCACCTAAGTTTTCAGAAGAAATTGTTAATGGGAATATAGTGAGTTGGTGACTGGCTTCAGAATAGCAATATTTTGGATGCTTAACAAGTTCGTGTTTATTTGACAAGATATATAATCAATATGGTTGATACAATTTATCAATATAAAAAAAAAGAAATTGTTATAAAAATCAAATTCATTAATTCTTGCCTGGGCTATTGGGCTTTAACAGTAAGTAGTGGGCCGAAGTTATGCGAAGATGGATCACATTCCCTTCGTCAAGAAATGTAAAAGATTAATGTCCTTAAACAAACCAAAAAAAAAAAAAATTGAAAAATGAAAAATTTAAAAAAAGAAAAGCATAAAGTCGCCCTAGAATATGCGTCACACAAATAAATTAGAGTCGAGTAACCCAGTAGCTACTTAAGTCTGTATGCCCAAGAGTTGATCAGATGATTGCTCAAGAGGCCTAGACCCATCACAATTAATTTAATACCAAACCGAACGTAAGCATAAAACGGTATCCAAAGCAAAGCTATACACTACTATAAGCCCTACAAATCAGAGAAAGTAGCAAAAATAATATCCAGAATTGTTTTAAGTTTTAACGTAGACTGACCGCAACATACCCAATTTATTATCAAAATAACGACAGCAACATAGTAAGCAAAAAATGAATATGCAAAATCGTTCTAACGTAAATCGAATGCAATATATTCAATTTATCATAAAACTACGAAAGTAAAATGGGAAAATATGAGAGCACACGTAATTTGGATAGTCATCTTACAATTGTTGTTGGTTATCTTCCATTTGTCCTCTGAATATCATATAATATGTTTTGTGTACATATTTTACACTACATACATTAATTACTCTTTTTATTTTTCTTCATTTTAAAATCAAATTCTAAGACTCAAACATTCGATGGAGCTGCATCAGCTTGCCTCTCCCACTGTCTGTCTCAAGAGAGTCGGAAAGTGAAAAAGTGCCCACAGAATGAGAGATGGTAGTGGCATTTGTTCACATGACATGTTTCTTGGCTGTGTGCTTCCTGTTGGATTCTAGCTTCTCACTTAATTCACCACTCCTCAATATTTATCAATTTCTTACATGTAAAATTTCAAATAATTTTCTCAAGTGCTCCCAACTACTTATAATTATATTGATCAACACTGCAATTCATCTATACGAATTGTGAGCCTAAATGAACTTTCGCCCTCCATACATATAAAAATTTTCCATTACCACTATACATCTGTAGTTGGATTTTGGATGTCCATTTTGGAGGGGTGGCGTGCAGAATTGACATTGGCATCAAATTACCAAAAATATCCCGATTATTTTTTTATTCTATTTTTTGGAAAATAAAATTAATTTTATATAGTTTAATTTCTTTCAAACTATTATCGTCCAATAACAATAAAAGACGTCTCCCAATCTTTTAATTCCATGCTCATAATATCATTTGTTATTGTATAACTTTGATGATAATTAAATTCATTGATATATATATATATATACACATGAAAATTTAGCAGTACTGAAGTATTACCTCATATCAATACGTGTTCGAAGAGGATTTTTATTTTAGCAAAAAGCAGGTCTCTCAATTTGCGTAATATGAAATAAAATTTGATTTGATCAGTATTAGAATTCTAATCTCAAAAATAAGTCACCCCATATATATCTTGAAGTCAATTATGAGGGGAAAAAATATCTCTTTCGATGATACAGTGAACTTTACATTCTTTTTCCACCCCAACAAAACACCAAACTAATAAATCTTCTTCTAATAGCTATTTCTGATTTCGTTGTCTTAATCATTGTACTTTATTATCAACACCCATTGCTGCATGTGGAAAGAAGTATCATATTCATCTGGGTCCTAAAGGTAAAGGGGGGACCCACTGTGGCAAGTGCAAGTTTTTGCAACTGTAACCCAACATACAATCCACCACACATTCCAAGAGATAATGGTTGTGAAAAATTCACCAATCCCAATGCCGCTTCTCAGTCCCATTCAGTTAATCTTCTTGCCAAATTAGCCATGCATTTGACCTGACCAAAAAAAAAAAAAAAAAAATTAAAAATAAAGCAACAACAGCTAATGTGGCCATTTTTTGTCATATATAAGGGATATTTTCAGAGGTCACTTTTAATCCCGACTGTCTTTCTTCTGGAAATTTTAATTTGACTGCCAAAGAGAGCGACAGATTCATTCACTTTAATCTATGAATTTGCAGGCGATGGGGAAGGGATTCCTTGAAAAATCCTGTGGGCCGATCAAAACCTGCTGGCCTGTTGGCGTCCACCTTGTATGGCCCGGTCCCATTTACGTGCACAATTGCAGTCCGTCTATTCGAGTCGCTCTCTTTTTCACAAGTGAGCTAACCTTGTCATGTCTCTTTTGCCAGATGCATTTAACTTCCAACATTTTGTTTTAGTTATGCTAAATTTGGCTTACAGAGAGAGGAAGTTAAGAGCGGAGCTTAAAGATACAATGTACGTAGTTCCATCATAATCACAAGTTAATGTATTGATATATAATTATAAGATCACAATAATATATGACGCAAAATGGATTATATTTAACTAAGGCGCAAGATACGAAAATTCAGGTTTATGGGTATTGTTTTGTTGACACACATGTGACGAGAGACATTGTCCTTTTTATAAAAAAAGAATAACTGTTAGCTATGGATTATATAGTAGCAACGAAAGTCAACTATTTATAAGAGATATCTACTTCGAATTTAATTAGATTAATTTCATAGCTTAGACTATAAATTTTTAGCGTCAACTACGAGTTAGTCGTAGCTGATGCCTTAGTCTCTTTGTAGTCAAAGGCTAATTCTATAATGTGTTATCTCATAGAAAAAAAAAAGATGCATCAACAGGCAATAGAGAGGAAACGATTTATGAATTTTAATTTTAAATTTCTCAATTTTTTAAATATTGGACAAGATTTAGTATTATGAATATATATAATTCATCATCGCGATTACCCAATTTTATATGAGTTGATGTTAGCATAATTACTTGTAATTTTTTTTTCATGACTCGCTACATATAGGCAATCATTTCAACGTAATACCAAAAGAGAACACAACAACTTAGAAGTTGTTGCCCAAATGGCCAAACTTAAGAATAAGACTAAATCAACATTATTGAGGTTAAAGTTGGCAACATGTACTGCCAATACGATTTGCAGTGACGATAAGGAGATAGCATTTTTTTAATATTCTGTTTCCTTCTGCTATGACAACGAAAATTACAGAATCGTGAACCGCACGAGGGAGCGTGGCATTGTTAAAACGTTAGACACAAAAGCCCGATTTGTTGGCCCACACACATGGGTTGGTCTACCTCTCCAGTGAGCGACATAATTAATGATATCTTGGAATTACACAAATTTTCGCTCCTTTTTTTAATAGATTAATTTTTAAGATAAATAGATAATGAAGCAGGTTTTTTCCATGTAATTATAATTTTGCCCATAGAATAAAGAAGCGTCGGATCACCAAAGATGTGCTATACTAACAAACTCTAGGATTTTGAAGAATAAAATGAAATATAATATATAAATATAATTTTTTCCCCTTCTCCATTGATTTATAAAAGAATGGGAAGATGATATTTGCCTGAATATAATTCCTATGACTGGTCCAATAAATGAGTCCCTCTCTGGATAAAAGAAGATTCATTTGAAAAGCAATTGTATAAAAATAATTTATAAATTATTTCAATGTGAAACAAAATAAAGTATTGTTATAGTCCCTTGACTGAGGGACTTGAGAAGAGGCACATGGCCACAACTCCTATAAAAGGTAATAGTAATGACTAACATGTAGGTTTAACAGTGTTGAGGTATTGTCTTGCCAATACACATTTAGTAAAAAGTTTTGTCCATTGAAAAAGGTGCTTTAAAAGATAAACAAGAAAAAATAGCTTATAAACTATTTCAAGTCACTCATGTTCTTTGATATGGGAGAAGATGGAGTATCATTAGTTGATATATTCAAACCCAATACGTTGTTGTGCTCTTGCATATATTTCTCCTTTTAGGCAAATAGTTACTAATACACCCAGCGTAATTCTTAATACAAACATAAAAATATGTACAAGCATCAATATGACCCAATAAATTTCTTGTAATGATTTCGATATAAAAAAAAACTATGAAAAGCACTTAATATTTATGCATTCCATTGATTTTTTACTATTTTAATGGTATTAATAATAATTGATAATTGATGCTTATTTCGCGAAAAAAACATGCGATTGAATTTAATTTTCATATCTTTCATTTTGTTTTTGCTGTCTGCACTGCAAACATTAGTCAGTCCAGACACACAGAATGATACTAAAAAAGAAAGCGAAGTATGAAAAAAATCGAGAGCAAGTTGAGGAAAAAAAAAAATGGAAAATCTTTTCGTTACTGGCTAAAGAAGAAATAGGAAAAATGACAGAGACCAAAGGATTTCTGTCTTCAAGCCCTACTCTATCCTTTCTGGAAAGCAATTTTAATTTTATTTATTTTTTAATACAATGTCATGGGATGAAAATTAAATATAATTGAATCTCTCCCACATAAAAACAGGAGTGATGTCAGTTCAATAAATAATGATTTTTAAACACAATAAAATAATGAAAACACTACACTTTTAACCATTTCTTTTTCTTTTTTTTTCCTTTTTCAGTTAAGTGGAATATCTCCACCCTCTTATCAAAAATAAAAGAATAAAAATGATAAAAGGCATAAAAAGAAGAATAAAGAATTAAAAACTTGATGACGAGGAGCTCTTGAAATTGAGACGTGATTGCCACCTGCCAGCCGGCCGGCCCGCCCTTCGTAAAGCCGCAAATTGCGCTTCGGCATCTATTCGTCTTTTGTTGCTACAACGTCCCAGCCACAACTTATGTCTTAATTGACGCCAAGTTTGGCAGTGTTTTCATTTACAACTTTTATTTTTAATATTTTTAAAATTCAAAAAATTAGTTAGAATAAATAAATTAAAAATAGATTTATATTTGGACAGTATGTTGGGAAAATAATGATTATATATGATTTATTAGGTAGTAAATGGAGAAATACAATAATATTGAAGAAGAGAGAGAATATATATAAGACATTGAGAGAAGATATGCAGGTTATTGGAAAATGTATTTTAAGATAAAAATAAATTGAAATATTAGTAAAAATAATGGTAAATTGTTGATATTTTATTTCTAAATAATAAAAACAGTTAGAAATAAAAATAAAACACAATCATTTTTCTTTTTTTCTTTTCAAGATTTAGTTATATTTAGTTTAATTGATCAACAAGTCAATTGAAAATTTTATTTCACTTTTTCTTCTAAACTAAATCAATTTCACTCTTTTTCTTAACTAACTTAAAAAAAATGTAGATCTATAGATATGAAGCATTTCATATTTCAGCTAGCCAAAAAACAGATTGATTAAATGCTTAAATCGTAATCAATATTTAAGTAATGAGAGGAGACCAACAACTCTACATGAAGTAAATGTGATCACTTAAGCTTAGAGTTATTGCAGCATTAACTTTATTACATAATTTATTTTTCCTTAAAAAGAACTTCATTACATAGTTTAATATGTAAGGAACGGATTCCTTAAGGATATATAAAAGTCAGGACGTTAATTTCTCAATAATATGTTCGACATTATAACGTCTTACATGATAATTAATTTTCTTCTAGAAGTATATTTCCGTTTAAATTGGTAACATGTTGTCATTGTCTTCCGGGCAGTACTTCCAAAGGGAAAAAGACAAAAGCATTTACAGGTTTATTCTTTTCCGACTTCTATTTAAAAATGAATTTGGAGTGATTTAATGGTATATATAATGAGACACAGGGCATATTCTTCGAAACTCGACAGATTTGGGACGGGGTGTGAATTTTATCCAACTATCCCCAAAATTGCCCCGTACAAAATATATATAATAATGATGATAAAAAATATATCATGTATATAGAATATTTTATATTTTTAGAAATTAATAAATAAATTTACTGGTATATTGTCAATATTTTGATTTAAATTACACTAGATTTATTTGATATGAATTATGATAATATTTAGATTACTAATTTAATATAACCCTTAAAATATAAAAATATATATTTAATTTATTTTTTATTTTTAGGGTTGACTGGATTAAACCCCCATCTCAACTGCGCGAGGGGACGGATGATACAAAGTCTTTTTGCGGTGGGATGGGGTATGGGGCAGAGTGAGGTCTTATAGGGTAGGCAAATTTATCTTCCTATCATCTCTATTTATGCCCTATCAAAATTAAATATTTAAAATTAAAAATTAGAGAGCACTTTTATAAATTTCTTAATATGGGTAATCAATCATTTCGAGCGAATGTGATGGATGTCTCGTTAAGTTAGCGAGCATTTATTGTCTAATCATTAATTTAGAAATTAATTACGTAGTTGTCCAAACACTTTATCCGTGGTTAACTTTTATTCGTATTTGCTTCATCAATAAATATAGAAAATTTGAATTGAACTATTTTTTCAGAATGATTTTTACGCACTCACAGAAGACTCAACTAGTTATTTGTATCAATCAAATTAACTAAGCAATATATTATTAAGTCCTCAAAAATTTAAAAGTACATTAAAGAGTGTATACTCTTATCACGGAAAATTATAATTTTATGTTTGTGGACTCCATACATTCTTCAACGGATTGAAGTTACGACTTTTTTTTTTAATTCTAAAACTTCGAACATCCAACTTAGGAGGTTAGGTAAATGCGCTTGTGCTGACAAGACACTCACAAATATCTTAAATGAAATTTAGAATCTGCATCCTGAGTAATGGGTTGGATGAATCTAATTTAATTTGATTTTCAACCATCTTAACAGGTATGTTGTTGGGATATTATTTCAAACAACCCAACGTCAACATAAAAATAGTAAATATTTGTGAGTATAATAACAATTTTACAGGTATGGAGATAAAACTATCGCTCATCATCTGCTTTCCCTTCTTCTCCAATTTTATTACTAATACTTTTGTTGGGACATCCTCAGTAGTCCAATTTGAAAGTTAGCGATCCAACTAATGTCTTACATACGAATTGATGCTTCTAGTCTGTGCTCTTGCCCCGTCTCCATAACCATAAAGGAAGAAGAAGCCAAAAGCTGAGAGGTTGCTGTCGGCTTCTAGTTCCCTCCTCGTCATTGAATTTTGAAGTCCCTGCTAATTAAGTGGGAACCTTAAACTTCAAAAATTGCTTGACTTCAATCTTCAATTTAGATTGCATCTGAACTCGCTGGGTAAAAGAGTGCAAGTGAAGTTTTCAAAAACTACACGGCTGGGCGTAGCAGAAATATAGCTTCAATCTTCAGTACTGTAAATATTATCACAACTTGCTGACTAGAAGAGTATTTTCCAAACTCTTATAACAATAAACATAAATTCTCGTCTCCCCCACCTAATTAAGTCAGTCAACCATTACAAAGAAATAGGCCGCGTCATATTTATATTGAAATTAAGAGTGTAAATACCTTCGACTGTCGTATTGACTTGTAATGTACAACTTATTAAATTGTGCGGTTCGCAGTGACATGGTATGATGATTGGCGGTTGCAAAAATATACAATCTCAAAATTGATGCAGGTCAATTTTAATAACGTGGGACTAAAATTAGTTATCGTTGCCTTGGAAATTGGATTAATTAAAAGCCAACCACAGTTTTATTCATTAAATAGTAGGAAAAGTAAAGTATTCTTTAATGGCAGGTGATTATTGCATAATCTATAAGAAGTGGATGGTTTTAGGTGGAATCGCTTGATTTCAGTTGGTGGCTGAAGTAGACGTGACATTTGTTTGTTTATTTATTTATTTATTTATATATTAAGGTGAGTGATCTATTACATCATATTTTTTTAATAAAGTATACCGAAAAATAAATTAATACCCATATTAGAAATAATAAATTTGAATTACTCAAAATACCTAAAGCTATACATAGAGCTAACATTAATTTTATGAAAATCTCAATCATTTCATATATTTTCTGAATTTTGTAAATGTTACTGCCAATTCAAGTGTTTTCTTACAAATTGACTATTGATGCTATGGAATCGTACTCTTTAGTTGGACCCATTGAATGATATACTGCTTGTTTTGGATTCATATACAGTTCCAGCTAGCCAATGGATCCCATTTTGTTATATCATCAATCCTTTTAAAAATATGCAAAATATTGAAAATTTATTGCAGATTATTAATTAATATGCAGTAATATTTTTTTTACTCATTACACATACTTATTTTTAGAATTTTCTATATTTTTAATATAAAATTAATTAAGTTATTAATTAATTAATCAAAAAATTAGATTTTTGATGTTTGTTTGTTTGTTTGTTTTACACACACATGTATCTCTCAGATTGTTTAGTTTTGAATTTCAAACATCACGTATATAAATATAAAGACAGTACCATTCGATAAATTAACCCATGACAAATATTATCATGTACGAAGTTGAGGGGTGTTCAAAGCAATCAAATTGGGGCACCTTAAGTTCACTATGACTAGAGTATCTCTATTTGACATTTAATGGCGTTTAATACATTGATAAAGTATATGCTAGAATAATATATTGAATAAATTAGGTCTTTTTTTAAAAAATTGGTTGTTGAGGAATTTCAAATAATAAATAGAAAAGTTACATTGATTGCTGATAAATTATATTACTTATGTACAAAAAAAAATAACAAATATAAAAAATTATATTACAGAAGGATCTTTTTATTGATAAACAACTAGCTTATTTTCCAAAAATTTGTCTAAAAAATATGATCTAAATCGTTGATTTTGTCATTCAAAAGGTAAGATTGATCATGAATATTCCTAAAGTCATATATATTGTTATAAATCATCATGCAAATTGATATAAACTTTTCAGTTCTTTTACGTCAAATTAAATGATAAAAAGATATCGTAAAATTATAATTAACTCAAAAAATAAAGGATACAATATGTCAAGAAATTTAATTAGAATGACTATAATATTAAGAGGCTTTGTTTAAACGGTAAAGTTGAGATATGATGACTAAAACATATCATATCTAAATTTTATTAATGAAGATTGTAGTCTATATATTCTCTTAATATTTGATCTTTTGATATTATAAATAATATAGTTGTTTATATGTCGTAAATTTGAAATTTAATTGACATATATCTCACACATTATTTAAAAGAGAGAGAGAGAAAGAAAATGGGTGGCAATATTGATTAGGTGCTGTCTTAAGACATTGGCTTACTGTCCTTTTGGTCCAGAAATCATTGTTCCTTGCCAAATCCATGTTTGTTGCCAACTATTAAGCCAAAAAAGCAGCTCTTTGCTTCGCTTACCAACTTCTTTACAAGATTTTTCTTTAATTGAATAAGTGTAATTGTGGCAATGCTGTGACGGGAATCAAGAGTGGATATTGGCACCAACTTTATCTGCAAATGGAAATAATTAAAATATACTTTGTGAGTTGATATTAATTGTATTTAGAATTTTTTAAAAAATGTCTACATTTATGTGTCAAACTCATACTATAAGTATGTATACGAGTCATAAATATTTAATATTATTTTATATGGGAGGAGTCAGAAATTAGTGGCTATTTGCTTTCATTTCCATTTTAAGTTTCAGTTTTCAATATTTCTATTTTGGTGAAAATTAGTTATGTGATGTGAAATAAAAAAGGTGTTTGGATGAAACGTTTGAAAATATAATGATTATGTTGGTCTTAATATATTGTAGGTGGCGGAGAGAGATAGAAATAATGGAATAAAAAGAAAAGATAGGTAGGTTATTGAGAGAAGATATACATATTATTGGAGAATGTGTTTTGAAAATGACAATGAAAATGAAAATGATGTTGGGTGAAAATGTGTAAAAAGTAATGATTTTCATTTTTAGAATAGTAGAAAATGTAAAAAGGGAGTGTGGAAATGAAAGCAAACAGCTTGTTGTGTATAATTTATAAGTTGTTTTCTTTTCTCACTCGCTAAATCATTATATATAAAAACAAAATTACTTGCCATAGAGTGCCATGAGAATAATACCCTGAGAAGTTGGGAATTTTGTTTTAGGCGACAGATTGGTGTTATCAAATGATGCTTTATATGAGAATCATAGTACATGTCTATAGCTGATACCAAATTTTGTCCTGCATCAAAAAATTTAGGATTTTGAAACAACTCGTAGATTACTTTTCTCTTTTCCTCCATTGAGAAGCTTTCGCATTATGGGGACAAAATTCTCACCACATGTATGGTAGGAACAACATCTTGCAGAATTGGGCTTTACACAAATTTAGACACCATCAAAGCCAAATGTATCCTGAACTATATATATATATATATATATATCATTGACTTCATTGCAATTTGTTCAATTCCCAAAACATAAAAATGTATTTGTAAGTGAACTACATATTGTAAAAACAACACATCCATTAATATATTAAATGTATGCACTGCGCTTTGCTAGATATAATTTATCAAATGTACTAAAATTTTAATACATTGATGTAACAAACACCCCCCTTGAGGGGATCGAAAAAGGGGGTTGGGGGAATTGACAGAGACATTTAGTCTTTGGTGGAAATCATGAATTAATATAATTAGATGGAATTAGAAAGCACAAAGAGGCAGCTGGGAATAAACGCGTTACAGATAGTCTTGTTCCCAAATGGGCATCTATACTTTTGTGCGCAGCTCTCTTGTGTCTTCCACTAATTTGCAAACAAACTATAAAATTATTATACGAATTCCTTCAAAAAGTTGGCTCCAACAACAAACAAGCGTGTGTTCGTGTGTGTAAGGAGTGAATCACAAAAGGAAGCATCTCCAACAACCCAATCATTATTATTCACATTTTGTACTTTTAACCCATATTAGATAATAAAAAATATGCTTCCTCATTTCATACCGCTGTTAAATTCAATTACCTACCCTTTTTAATTTTAATGATAAATATTTGGACCTATTTTTAATCAATCCATTTAAATATTATATGAAAAACAAAATAGTAGAATTTTTAAAATATTAAACAACTTAACTTTTTTAACTTTTTCCTGCTGCCTTTGATCTGGGTCTTCAACTTGAAGGTCTCCAGGTCAATCTAGTTATAGTCTCAAAAGGGTCGACTAGTGGAGGTTTGGAGTTCTAGTAATTGTTTTTGGAGATTAGGCTTGAAATCAAAAGTAAAGTTAGGTATTCCGACAAAAGCTTTTGTATGCTTAAATTATAAAAAGATCGAGAAGTCAAATATATATAGATAAAATTTCAGAAGATAGCAATAAAATAAATTTACTTCTATTCAATGTAATTAGGGTATTTGTAGGACGGTCCTAACTCCTGAACTAAGCTTGTATGGGTCATCTTCGGTGGAGGTTTGTGATGTTGCCACCTGTCTCTCTTGAATGGTTCAAATACAATGGGTCCAACGTATGAAAAAGCATGTGAATTTGATGAAGAATTTGAACATTTTTACTGCTCTTTTAAGAATCTTTATATCTATAACTATATATTCAAACTCTTATATTCAGTCGTAATATATCAACAAGCAGTGTAGGTTGTAAGCATCCATTCATAAATTGTTTAACTTGACTTTGCAGCAAAAAGGGCAATAATTTTGTTTTGGGACAAAAAAGTACTATATTTAAGCATGCATATAGCTGACTTTATAAATATTTGGTGCCCCTCAAATTTTTGTTTGACCTGTTGTCCAAGAATATAAAGAAAACATTAGCATCCTGGTTGTTTCTGAGTTGCGTAAGAAAAAGTGATTGCATCTTGTTTTATTTAAACAATTTGAGGTTAATAGATATATAGCTCGTAATTGAGGTGGCTAAAGGGTAGATTAATTAAAAGAAGATTGAGGATTATTTTAATTAAAGTATATTGGAGAAGAATCTAAATTAGGCCTGAAGGAACCTAATCTAGTAATCTTCCTACCAACTTATGGTTTAAGCAATTACTTAATTGCCTTTTAACGAACTTTTTTAGTTTGTTCTACCTTAATCACTTGATCATTTTGTCGTTTGTGTGCTGCCTGGGTATTTAAATATTTTTCGCCGTTTATTTTCCTTTTTTTTTTTGGAAGGTTAAAATACTTTTTGCAATAGACATCCTATTTTGACCAAACATATGTATTATTTTAATGTTTCCGATAAGAATAAACACAAAGAGCTTAAAAGATGCTCTTGACCTGGACGCTATATAAGTTTTTGACAATTCAGTATTTTATTTAGTGATACTAATTACTGAAAATTAAAAGATCTAAAAGCAGAAAAGCTTGGGATATCATTATATTCTTATGATTGTTTTTTTTTCTTCTTCATATTTTATGTCTGTTTCTACTATTCTAAACGTAAAAATGTGTTCATTAATTTACCTATTTCCAATTAATGTGTTTTATATCACACCTACAACTATCATTCTTAAACTTAAGAAGCCCATTTCCTTTTAAATCTGGACTCCCCTTAATCTAAAAGTAGTTAAAATTTACTAATTAGTTTAATAGTTTTTTATTTTTTATTTTTATTTTTCCTCTTGTAATGAAACGCTGTCTACAATAAAAGCTTAATATTAGCTTTCAACCTAACATGCATATTTTGACAAAAAGTGGCAGAAAAAAAATAATGAGATTCATAAATTATCACTATCCCGTTAAAATGTCATTTTTCATCCTATAAAGTCAATATTGTACGCCACTAATTCAATATATTTTTATTTCCACATAAAAATTAATAAGAAAACAAGTTTCATTTCCACACATATGAAAGATGTAATAATTAAAAATGAAAAATGAAAAGCAAACAAACAACACCATGTCACTGACATCTTATCTTCATAAGTGCTTGTAAGCTTTATTCCTATGTATTTTTCTCTTTTACGAAACCTCGTACAACAACTTATTATGATGTTAGACAATATTGAATTAGAATTTTGAACCCAAAAAAAACACATATAATGCATAAATTGGCAGAGAATGATGATCGTCATTACTTGCAGCTTAGCAAGTTGATGTGGTCTCACATTAATTATGCATCCTTTGTCTCCACGTCTACCTATATATTTTCTTCATTAAAACTCAACCACAACTCTATGACCATACCAAAAAGTTCTCACTTTCCAAGTCCCTTTTTGTTTTAACTAAACAAAGGCAAAAATGATAGTAAAAAGTGATAGCAAAATCATTCGCCCTTTATATTTTTTTGTAATCTCTTTTTCATGCAAAATGTAGTGATCTCAGAAGAATCAAGATTTTGTGCTGAGACATATATTATGGAGTGTAACAATTAAATTGTGTGATTCTTAAATCTCGATCGAATATAAATCTTTTTGTGGTATAAAAATTCTTCCATCTATTGAGCTCTGAGTTTTTTTTTTTTATCTTTGCTGTTTTTACAAATTACTAGTTGTGGGGTTGCATTATTTTATTATTTTTTGTTGTTAAATTAGTATTATTGTAAAGGTATTCTTAACAAATTCAACCAATAACTCACACATAAATAAATTTTCTTTCTCAATTGTCATCCAGACGAATATAATATTATAAAGAGAAAAATTTACAAAATTATTATATCATGTAATTTAATAATTCATCGTCACAATCAACAATATCTAAATGAATAGAGATCAACTGAGTTCAAGAACGTAGAAAACATGATTGCACACATTGCTGCAAACACTCAACATTGTAAAGAATTAACAACATCAATTACAAACACTGAAAAATATTAGCACATTACCCATAAGGCCCTTCCTTACTTCAAGATTCGCCATGTAAAATGGGTTAATCCTCACCGTCAAATAACAAACCAATCGCTTTGTCTCTTTCCTCAAAGCATAATCCTACACCGCTAATCATCACATTATTAACATCAGGGAAAAGATATCGAAAGATATACAGCTGTACACCACCCCGAACGGGGATGACCACACAGAATGACTCCCCTTCCGTTATGTTTCAGTTATTAACCACCAGCTGTCGCCGCTGCCGCCATCAGCAGGCGTAAAACTCCACGAGTTCGTCCAATGACTCCGGCTGAGGATCGGCATTTTCCAGCATCCAGAGAAGGTGCTCGAATAGAACCACCTCGCACCCGATTGTTATTGAGTCCTCCTCGTCGTGGCCGGAGCGCCGCTCGATGAGCTCTCGGAAGATCGGGTTTTGCATGACGTCTGAGGTGATGAGATAGCGCCGCCGAGACTTCCCGACGTAGACCGGGTGGAGGTCCTTGGCGACGGCGGATGAGTCGAAGGAGTCATCATCAGAGGAATTGTTGGCAGCGGCTACGGAACTGGGTGCGGCGCGGCCGAGCTTGAAGGACTGCATTTTCTTGAGGACGGACTTGATTTTGGTGAGTTTGCCTCCCTTCGCCATTGTTTAGGACTATTCCTTAAGGGCGCGTTTGGTGGAGAGTTTTTCCTATACAGAAAGTTGGAGGACTGTTGGGGGTTTGAGAAATGGAGACGAAGGTTCGTTATATAGAGGTAGTTATGGGTGGGATGGGGCTGGCGTGGACGGGTAAAACTGTGAAAGAGAAGAAACCAGCGTGCTGTTACATTAAATGACTCCAACAGTGTGGGGCCCGGTTGGCCTGGACCCAAGGCTTCTGTTTGGTCTGGTAGTGGTGGGGGAGCAAAACCATCTGCGGCGTTGGGCAAACCCATTTATTTTTTCTAATCCGACCGGCAAAAATAGCGTCTTTCTTGGATTATTTTTATAAAAATAAGTTTAATTAAGGTGTTCTTATTCAAGATTTTGTAGATAATAAATTTTTTTGAACTCCACGAGTCAAAAGGCATATTACTACATTTCTGTATGAAGTTGCACCTTTCTTGAGCTAAAAAAAAGTCTGAGTCGGATAGTAATTGAAAAGGAATTGCTTAATTTTTTTTTTAAAAATCATTTTATTTTTCAGATCATTGAATCTTGAAAGGTTAAGTATTTCTAATTACAAAATTTTCTGGACTAAACCAATGACATTATTTTAGTAGTCTTATCAATTATCTCAAAGAGTCAAAAGCTTACATGTTAATCGCGTTGTTTGCAACTACTTCTGTTACTAAAATGCATTTTATTTAATTTGTTATTTTTTAATATTAGGAATGGCATATAAATGTATTCATGTGTGTGCGTATATATATATATATATGTATATAAGCAACGTAAAAATCTTTTTAGATGTGATTATAAACCTTTTAACTATCACAAAATATTCTATTTAAATTATGATTATTATTTAAAAATTAAATGCATCATCATGATTTTATCAAAACATCAATAAATAAAAATTCCTCCATCGCAAAGATAATTAATTCATATATTACAAATAAATTTTAATTATTAAATCTTTTACAAAAACTTAAAATCTAGATCTTTGATCACAACTGATTTAGGATCTCAAACAAATTCTAAAGAAACCAATTTATATAGAATGAATCTTGAGTCTTGGAAGGCAAATACATTGATAATGCCACATATTTATAGTAACTACAAGGTATTATTTAATTAGAAATTGTCCTTGAAAAATGTATAATACTGTTATGTATATGATATGGGA
>JACGDI010005691.1:700729-728585 GCA_014898725.1 Jacaranda copaia
TGCTTTTTACTGTGCCGGATTTGAAAATTTTGAAATCCACACAATATTTTACTATTCGAACTTCAAAATAATATTTGAAAGTCCGTTATAGTTTTCTTTTCTTTTTTCTTTCTATTTAATGGCCCCAATTGTATAGGTGATGGGGAGCTAGAGTTCTTCTTTACAAAGTTTTCTTTAGAATTGCTAGAATTTCCTTTGTATTCTCTTTTTGTAAACTGTTTTGTATTTTATTTTCTGTAATATTATAAAATCTTCTGAGGCTGATTAAAGCTTCCATATTTGGGCACTGAGCTTTCTTAAGGTTAGTTCTCTTTTATTTTATTTTATTTGTGTTACCCTAGCCTTATGGAAGGCTAAAGGACTTGGTGTTAAACAACTATGAGTTAGATACTTTCTCCATATTCATTGTCATTTTAGACTAGGCTTGTATTGAAGGTTTTGGATTTATGAACTGAGTTATCTAAACAGGTTCCATAATTTAACAAGTCTTCCATGTACCTCTAAGATAACCCATTGTTTGCTCGAGTTAGTCGAGGAAGGCGTTTTAGGGTGTTGTTTAGGTATAATCTGGAAGCATGAGTTGACTGGTTAAATTTTTGGATAATTGTTTCCTGTATTCCAACTATATGTTGGTATTTGTGTACTCATTCCTGATCTCTAATCCTATCCTCTTTCATAAGATCTTGCGCTTGATTATTTATTTAAAATAAATATCTTTTTAATAATTTATATATATAAGAATTAATAATGATTCATCAAATTAAAAAAATTTATAACATTAGCTTGATAGGTAATTACATCATCTTAAATTATTTAATAAATAAATAAATATAATATTTAATTATACATAAAATATTAAACATAACTAATATATAAATAAAAAATTGTTTAAATAAATCATAATTTACTTAATTTAATAAGTTATTTAATTACTTTAACTCACTATTTAATTAATACATTATTTAGTAAATATATTACTTAGTAATAATCAAATAATTTTACTTAAATTTAATTAATTCTCTCAACAATTACTTTAAGAATATCAATATTAATTTCTTAAACTTAATAGATTATTAAATAAAATCACTCTATAATTAATTTTTTATTATAATTTTAAATAAATGTGAAGATTAATATTTAATGAAGGATATTTTTTGAAGAAGGTTAATTCATTTATTATAGCATATTAAAACATCTTAAGTTATTTATTAAATGAATAAATATAATATTAATTTCTTAAAGTTAATATATTATTAAATAAAATCACTCTATAATTAATTTTTTTATTATAATTTTAAATAAATGTGAAGATAATATTTAATGAAGTATATTTTTGAAGAAGGTTAATTCATTTATTAAAGCATATTAAAACATCTTAAGTTATTTATTAAATGAATAAACATAATATTTTATTAATACATTAAATATTAAATATAACTAATATATTATTTAATTAATAAGTAAAATTAATTAATTTAAACTGCATTATTCAATATAATTGAATTATTTAGTAATAACATAAATAATATTTAATTAATTTTAATTCATTTGAGTGAATTAGTTTAATTAAATTTATAAAAATAAGTTTTAGAAAATTTTAACTGGTAAAATTTTAATATTTACAAAACTAGTAAAATAATAAGTAGTTTTTTTTTTTTTAATTTATAAACAGTTTTTGTAGAATGAGTAGAATGGAGGAGAAGACTCTGTAGTGGTTATATGATTGGGCAAAATGTTTTAAGGACAAAACAGTTAATCATAAAATAGTAAATTGTATCAAACAAGTTGCTTGAGATTAGTAGAAATTTGTGTGGTGACTTAGGGCTATACCAATCTAACCTATCAAACATGAGAATAACTTATCTAATCTCTCCAAATTAACCATTATTACAAAAACATCTACTATCCAAATTCTTATTTCAAGTGTGACCTATGTGTCTTCATTTATTGAGGGTTAGCAAATGTGAGGCCAAATTTGCCAAGCTTTACCCTCACACCTGTAAAATCTATTTTAATTATTACTCATCTGCATATCCACATAATTAATTATAGATTAAGTGATGTCCGGAATTAGTTTGAAAAACTCTATAAAAATGAGATTTGTGTTCAAATGTCAATAGAAATATATTACTTTGTCTTACTTAAATGTCATTTAGAACCTTCAAAAATTATAATTCAATATTTAGTTACATACGCATTGAATGTGTACCAATTGCTAGTTTATTATTATACATGTGTTGGTATTATTAAGGGTATTTGCACTTTGGTAAATTTATTGAATTGAATTTAAATTAAATGTTTGGTATGTACTAAAATCAAACTAAAAGTTTCATCTTATATTTAATTTTTATTTTTTTCAAAGTATGGTACTTAATTGTGTTTTGGTTTACTAAACTCTATCAACGATCGGATTATTATTTCTATTTTATTTAATCTATATATGTGGACATATATTATCTATACTAGTTTTAGTTTTCATGTTCATAAATTTATATCATGTTTATATCTATTATTCATTTTATACTTTTTTCTTTACTTACAAAAATAATAACAAAAATTATGAATTTAATATTTAATTTTTTAAACTATTCTTTGTTATTTAGATGTAAATTTTTTTTTTTTTCTTTTTAAGAGAAGTAATGTCCATTCGGGTCGAACGAGACCTCTCACATAATAGGAGAGACTAATACTACTTGGGTTACAAGCCACTGGACTTATTTAGTTTTAAATTAGGTTAACCAAAGTAATTTTGGTAATAATCGCATTGGACCAATAAATTTAATTTGATATGATATGTATGGTATTTTGACATCATCAAAATTTTAGTTAGTTGAAATTTCCATTTGACTCAATTTATTTTTACCAAAAATAACCAAAAAAATTCATCGTATGTTGTCTAATTTTAAAACACTGACTTGTGTGTTGCACCGGGGAAAACATTGTTGTGACAATAATAATAGAAACTAACGAAATCGCAAAAACAATGTGATAATATACAAACTTACAAGAAAAGTATGGGCTAACATAATTTATACCAAAAGAATAATAGAACTAACCAAAATTAAATCATAAAATTAAAGAAATAATGTGATAATTGTCAGAAATCGTGGGAAGATATGACTGAAATAGTTGAAAATATTAAAGGAAGATATGAGGGAAATAGTATAAAAATAAGAACGCTTTAAAGCTGTAATTCAAATTCTGAGGTACTTGAAAAAATCCCCATGAAGAAGTTCATTTTTCAAAAAGAACAAATAAAAGAATATTGATTCATACACAGATACATATCGAGTGGGCTCAGTTGCAAATAAAAAATCAACATCAAGGTATTGCATATTCTATAATTAATAAAAAAAAAAAAAAGCTTTTTGAAACTCAATAGAAATTCATAACTGTAAATCATAAAGGAAAACATCAGAAATAAAATCTAAAGGCCTAGCAAGAAACACATTCTACGAGGAAATTTGGTAACTTGGTAAAGTAAGGAACGAAGCATGATTGCTCAAAAGTGGCGGTGAAATAGAGTGCAAGTGAATGGGCCAAGGAGTGCACGGCTAAAAGAGGAATTATGAAGATCTATTCAGAAAATCTTAATATTTTAGATGAAGCACCTATTTATCCTTTTCCCCCCCTTAAATTATGCAAATTTCCTTTAATATTTGAAATCCTCTGCTATAATATCCTGCTAGTATACAAATAAAGCCCCTTACAGTTTATAGAAAAAATAATAAAAGACATTAAAAAAGTCAACCTTCGATTAAGCATTCCACGTATAGGTTCAAATATTGAAACTATTTGGCATTAAATAGTGTTATCAAAGTGAAACATACATTTGAATTGATGGTTCATGTGAGCTTGTAAATTGTACGATGAAATTATGCTGCCTAGTGATAATCTAGGCTACATTATTAATGCTATGTTTTGCCAAGAACTTAATGAAAATAATAACAAGAAAAAAAAATAAACTTACATTATTTGAAATGTAAAAAAAATTCCTTAAATATAAAATCTAAGATCCCTCGGAGTTTTAATTTTAGTTGGTTTTAGAAAATGGCAGTCTTTCCATCGTCTCGGTTAAGCGGAACATGTCACACAGACTGTTACTTCTTGTTTTCAGACGTAAGAATGACAAAAGATAGAAAAACAGATAGAACTCGCCATCTTTATTGTACTCACAACTCAGAATGCCAAAATTACAACGTTTGTATTAGTAAAACATCCATAATTTGAGAAGATCAACACAGAGGCAGACGTTCAATTGAAAGACCAACAAGTGCAAGAAAACAGAAGCCTTTTCTGTGCTATCTCTTGTTATTTACTCAACCGCCAGTGGAACAGCTTCAGCCTGACAAAACAAGAAACAAACTTCTCTGTAAAACATTTCCAACCAAAAACTAATTCATTTTACTCAATCAGCCTCAAGAAAAAATTATGACAACTTACCAACTTGCGAAACTTGAGCGCGTAGAACATTTCCAGGTATCGTCTGATCTCAAGACGGTCAAGCTTGGAAACGTATTTCCAGAAACCATATACTCCAGCCAGCGTCAATAGCCTGTCCGAATAAATCTGCCACGTGTATCTGCAGAATACAAGTAAATAAAAGGATCAATTCTTGATCAGACTTGCCCTACCGAATTGCATTCTAAAGAATAAGAAATTTTTCTTACTTCTCATGGATACGTTTCAGGCCGCCTGCTGAAATAGTTTCCCAGTGAGAAGGGTCCTTTTTACACTTCTCAAAGAAATTGATCAAAACCTCGGTAACTTGTTCGCAATTGTAAGGATCAATGTGGAAGCCAGACTTTCCATGGACGATGATCTCGGCTGGACCACCATGGAGAGTTGCAAAAGTCGGTAGCCCACAAGTCATGGCCTCAACGACCGTCAGGCCAAAGGCCTCATAGAATGCTGGCTGCACAAAAGCACCTCTTGTGTCAGCAATGCAACGGTAGAGTTCACCATTCCTCACACGGTTCATTTGGGAAGAAATCCATCTGAATTGGCCATTCAGGTTATAGGTTTCGATAAGGCTGTACATCTTTTTCATCTCAGCTTGTTCTTCCAAATCTTTGGATTCTTTTCTTCTGTCACCGCCAACTACAACAAGGTTAACCAGTTCCCTTAGCCTTGGACTCTTGGCGTACAGTTCAACAAGCCCCGTTAAGTTCTTCACACGGTCCAATCTTGCCATGGTGAATAAAATGGGCTTCTCCTTGTCTTTAAGCACGCATCTGCCGGACAAAAAATTATCAGTTAGAATTTACCTCTATATACCAAAGAAGCCTTATCAAAAGAGTATAAAGATGGAAACTTACAAATGTTCCTCATTCTCAACGGCGCTAAAGAGAAGCTCCTCAATTTCAGGGTGGAGTGCTGTGAGTCTCTTTTCCTTTTCCGTACATGGGAAGTAGAGGTTCATATCAGCTCCTGGAGAGACAATGTTGAATTTGGGGTCAAAGACATCAATGCCATGGACAACTCGGTATAGACCTGGCATTGTGAATGCCATGTGGCTCTCATATTGGCCAATGGTGTCCTTGCTGAAAAAATGAAAAGAAATAAAACTCAGGCACATAAGATATTCACTTAGCAATAGAGATGTTTGGTCAAGTATACAAAGCAAACCTTCCGGCAATCTCTTGGAACGTGCTTGTAATTATGAAGTCAGTATGATTCATTGCATATAGATCAGCGGTAAACTGGCATGAGAAGTGATACTTGTCATCAAATTTTTTCAGGTAAATGTCGGAATCAGGATATTTCGTTTTCTCCAGTGCATGAGCAATTGTACACTGTGAAGAAACAAATGAGAGGAAGAATTAGTCTCTGGGCAGCAAACTAGACATCAAGTTATAGTATTGACAAAGAAATTGCAGAATGCATATTATATAACACAAACCTGTGTCACTCCTAACTTGTGAGCCAACAAGGAGGCTGCAAGGTTTCCCTCACTATAGTTGCCAATAATCAAGTCTGGCTTGGCCCGCAGTTCTGCTGTAATTTCTTTTGCAACATCCTAAAAAGTAAGTTACTACATTTTAGTATGTGTGAATGTAACATATAAGCAAGGATGTCTGGATAAAATAGCCATCTCACCTCAGTGAAAGTTTCCATGTATGGCCAAACCTCAAAACGAGAGATCCATTTGCGAACAATTCCCTTCTCAGTTCTAAAGGGGACTCGAAGTATGTGTGAGTGCTCGGTTCCAAAAACTTTCTCAAGCCGCTGGCCGCAAGTGGTTCCAACTGCATCCGGGAGCAACCGAGTCACCTGTATACAGCAACAAGATTGAGCAAAAAAAAGAAAAACGAAAAGAAAAAGAAAAATCCTCTTCATAAATATGTCAATTGGAACTAACAATGAGAATGCGTGGTGTAATATCAAGTCCTTGCTCCTTTATACGCTTGAGCATCTCACGCTCCAAAGCAGGAACTTGATCTAAAATGTAGACAACCTGAAAAGTGAGAAAAAATAGTAAGCATTTGCAGAACTTAATTTTGATTTTTTGATGAAAATAAGGATCATTATCCACTACTTACCTGGCCACCTGTATCAGGATAACCCAAGACATTTTCTTGAGCAAAGTAACCGTGGGGCGAAAGAATAACGACATTGAAAACCATAGGGATTCTGCCCAGGAATTTCTCCAGGGTGCAGGAATCAGGAGCCTCAAGAAGGTCCAGAAGCATGGAAATCATCTCGGACGCTCGCTCTGCATTATCACCCCATCCTCTCTCCAATCCAATCTCTTGGAACTTATGCTCAAAGTCTGCATATGGTGTTTCAGGGGGGAGTGTTGAGAGGTACTCCTCCGCCTTCCCCAGCACAGCTTGCAGAGAATTTAGGTTCCTTATTCTGTCATTCAGCATCATTGTCTGGAGAAGAAAATCAAAAGATAACATTTAATAAAGATAATGTTTAATAAAAGCATGTAGAAATATTTTTTGTATGCCAACAAACAATAAGAAAGAATGCTTCTCTTCAGAACTCAGATGGCTTTTAGGTGAGCTTATAAATTCTTTTAAACATGTTCAAGATATTTGGGAACTTCTAGGACATCATAAGGTATTTGATAAAATTCTTTAAAAATAATCTTATGAGCTCCCAAAATAAGATTTAGAAAAGTAAGAAGTTCATAACATAATTATAAGACTTTAAGGAATCCTTTAATTTTAATCATATTAGTTATCAAATTACCTTTACTAACATATCATAAGCTCCAATATCTAATCTTTAAAACAAAATCTAACATATTATAAGCTCTAAAAACATTTTATGAGATGTAAGAATTTATAAAATCTTTTAAGTTAGCTTAGCCAAAATTCTCCTCTAATACTATACCAAGGATTCATGTATACTCTAGACTTTTTCATCATAACATGGCAGAACTCATAACAATGGGTCATGGTATAAAATTCACCTTGCCCTTATAATGGTGCATCCGCAGAAAATCGAGAAGAGGGGTCATGCTCTCCTTATCATGAAACATCTTTGCAGAGAGGTGCCTGTTGAGGAACTCAACTCCATTTCCAATCGACTTGGTGAGAGTTGGCTTTGGAAAAGATGCGGTGAATGGTTCAAAATCCAACTCAAGAACAAAGTTGCCGTTGGGGCTGCAGCAGCATACACAACATATTGCTCAAAAAAATGGGATAAGAAAGGGGATCAATAGCATAAACAAATAAATAAAAATAATCCATGAATTAAAGCTTACATTCCGTTTGCAAGCTCTTCCTTAAACTGCAGATATTCCGGCACGGTCAGTTCCTCAACAACTAATGCATTAACATTGACTCGAACGTATTCCCAAACACCAGGCCTCAGCCTAATAGCAAGTGCAACCCAAGGAGGCAAAACGATTGCTTCCTAGAGGATAAAATAAGAGTGAATATTTTGAGAGGACAGTAGGAACTATAGACTAGAAAAAAGACAACAAGAGAATAATGGATAAGTTCAATTTTACCTGTGTGCTCTTGAGGACTTCTTTGAAGGCATGATCCTTCAGTTTTGCACTGTCAGCTTGGTGAATTGCTTCGAACTCAGCTAGGAGCTGATGGGGTTTCAGAATGCCTTTTCCACGGCCTTCAATCCTGCAACAACCATTAATCCATTGATTAAAACATGGGACCAATTAATCCAAGATTATTAAACTAAAGGAAACTACATAGTTAGACTTTATTAAATATTTACCTTGATAGAAACAACAATATCTCGTTGCGATGAGTGGCAAGAGTGGCATCCAAGCGCTCACGGAGGCTGTGGACACGAGTCAGAATGCGTTCCGCCATTGAAGGTGATTGAACAGTTAACAAATTCTTGGACAATTTTCAACTGTAAGACAATAAAAGTTAAAATTTTTTGGATATGTATAGTTATTCAAAAGAATAGCTTGTTGGAGAGGAAATTGACATTTGACCAGAAGTTAGTCAATGAACCACCCTAGTAATTCAATCTAGAATTGCTAGAAATTTCTAAACCGAACACCTCATATTATCTCAAGTACCTACCAGCATGATAACATTTATCAGACATCATAGAAAATATATGCGTGAAAAATAAGAATATTACATGGCTGATTCAAATCAACTTTAGGTAAGAATAAAGTACACGTACGCCTACATATCCACTCTGTTCTCAAGATCATTTGTTGTACAAAAGTTAAAATTTGAGTGGAATATGCTCAGATCTGACAAGAGTAGCATCTCAACTTAAAGAATCAGACAAACCGGTGATTCTCCAGAGGGGGAATTGAAAAAAAAATTCACAGGTAAAAGAATAGAAGCCCATAAATGTAAATAACTTGGTTTCTTTTTGCGGGATAATTTGCTTAATAAAGCAAGCTACTTTTGCACGAATAAATCTGAATATACCTGTTAAATAAAACAAACATCTAAAACGAAGGGAGAAACAGCGGGGCCTGGAAAAATTCAGAAATTCTGATGAGACAAGCATTTAAGTCATGGTGATACATCATATGAAAGAGCCAACTCAGAAAATATCATCATGAAACCAAAAATTAGACCACATTAATTTCTTAAAGATCCCATAATAGCCAACTCTATTTTTGGAGCCTGTAATATAAAAAACCAAGGCTAATAGAGTTACAGCAGTAAGACCAAATTCTTCTTTTTGAGTTCCCAAGTTACTTTCTCAGAAACAAGAACCGACTAGCTGATCAGTGGCAGCAAAGTTAAACGAAATTACCTCTGGAAATTAAATTAAAGCGAAGACCATGTTCCAATTTTTTCCATTAGCAAAAGGGATCAAGAAATTTCACGAGTATAAAAGTCACTCTCCTACAATATCAAAAAATGGAAAATGCAAGAAAAATAAATGTGGGACTTCATTTTACCTTCTAGAACCAGCAAGCCAAGTAAAAAGAACCAATCAGAAATCAATACCAATGTACCAATGGGAGGAAAAAGAGAAAAAGAATGAAGAAAGTGATACAACAAACAAATACAACGAAAGGGACACTATAGAAAGAGGGCAAAATAAACGAGATTTGCTTGTAACGGTGGAGAATACAAGCCCAGCACCCCCCCTATATATATGCGAAAAAAGATCCCACTTGCAAAAAAACCACTTTTATTTTTTCCCGAAAACTACACACACACACACAAAATGGTTGCACCAATGATGGTTTTGGCGCCACAGTAAGAAAGCTGGTGGTGGTCCTTTGGATTTCGTGAAAGAGAAATTTCTTCTTCACCTTCCTCCAGATGGGATTTTTTTTTCCTTAACGTTTTCCAAGTTGCAGTTTTTGCACCTAGAACCACTTACGATTATGATTATCCAACCCCTGTTTCTGCATTAATATTTTAATTAAGAGTGGGACTTCTTAGTTTAATCATAATTTCCATCCACTTTTCTCCTTAATTTTTTTTCTTGAGTCTTCTATTTGCATCAGTACTATAATATTACTATACTTTATAGTTGTCAAGATGGAAACTTTTTTATTCATTTTTTTAGTGATCCATTCTTGGTAGAATATCGTCACTTACTGCATCGGCAAAAACAAATTAACAAAGAGATTATAGCATGGCCAAACTGAACACGTGTACGGATAGTATTTAGTACAAGTGTCGCGGGTGGTTTACAAAGTTCCCTGTTGTCGTTTGACTTTCTTAACGTTCAGTACTATCTATCCCACAAAGTTGTCGCAGATGGTTTGATACCAACGAAGAAATCTTGAACCCAGTTTTCATCTATATACGGCTTTTCTTAGGTTAAAAAAAAAAGAAAAGAATATATCAGTGGTGAATGGGTAAATAATCATCCATCCATGAAGGTGATGAACCTTCATGGTATGTGACGTTGTGGCCTAGAATGTCAGCGTTTGGAAGTGGAATATTAACCCAAGGTCGTGAGCATGGTGGAAATCAGAATAACTTATCAAAAAATATATCACATGGTGGGATATAGAACCTGAAATATAATACGAGACCAAAGGATTGTACCTGAAACACAATGTAAGGTTAGAGAACTGTTGGGTAGATGCAAACAATAATTCCCTGGTACCTAAATCATAAATTGGGATCGAAGTCGTGCTAAATATAAAATTGAGAACATAAAAAACATAAGATGATATTTATTGGGGAATATGTTAACATGGACCTGTCATATTGAAGTTTTTTTGGTGGATAAGAAAGTTGTAAATCAACTAACATGGCTATTGATCGTATAACGGGACGGTACATAGGTTGAATCAATCCTAATAATAAAAAGATCAAGGGAGTGAAATCATACAACGGGGCAGTACATAAGTTGAATCAATTCTAATATAAAAATAGATCAAGAGGGAGTGAATTGAGCCTTTTTAAAACAATAAGATATTTTTGCTTTCCAAGTAATTTAAAAGTTTTGATAAAGAAAATAGGTTTAATTATCCAAAAAGAAAATTGATAAGATTGAGATAAACAGCAAATATAAAAGATACAAGAATTTATAGTGGTTCGACAAACTTACATACATTATTTAAGATATAATCTTATGATTTTCAACTTACAATATTATCAAAGATCCAGAGAATAATATAATAGATAATAAGAAATGAATCAAACAACTATAAAAAACTATCTTCCTTACCAGAAGTAGTCTAACAGACGGAACAATGAAAGGCAGAGGCAACTTCTTAACATAAAGCTGTAAGGTTTTGATTATTGGAGAATGACTTAAGTTGATTTTGGCTCATTTTTTTCTCCTCTAAATAAACAAAGCTCATTCAGAATTTTGTGCATCTTCTAGACATATTGTGTTGCCATATAAAGTTCCACCAACAACTTTCCTTTCTTGACTTCAGGTTGCCATATAAAAATTCCAATAGCATCTTTTCTTTTTCCTTTCTTTTTTAAATATATGGAACTAGTTTTGGCCATTTTGCTGTATAAATTTCTAACGATAACTTTCCTTCTTTGATTGCAAGTTGTCATATTGAAGTTCCAATAACCACTTTTCTTACCTATTTTCAAAAATCATGCAGATTCACCCTTCTTTATTTTAGGCATGAATTAGGCAATTATCTTGGAGATTGATCAAACAAATATCTTTCTTCAAATAGTTCTTTCTTGATGATTGTAGGTTGCCTGTGAATTTCCAATGAAAACTTTCCTTCTTCGTTTCAAAAAATCATGCAGATTTTCATTCCTTTTGCAAGTATGAATTGGGTGATTATTTTGCTAATATTTTGGAAGTGAATCATCATATTTCTTTTCTTAAATAGCTCTATGTCATATATCAAAAATAGAGATCATTAATAAAAATTATCTAGTAAAATGATCATTATCAAAATCAATGTGAAAAGATCCCAATAGATTTGCACGAATCTTCGTCTTCTACTCATATTTTAATCCTAGCAGGGGGAGAAGTATCCTTTGGGATATTTCGAGCATCAAATAAAAATTAACTAAAATGTATATCTAAGCAAGATCTTAATTTGTTTGTAAAATAGAACATTGATCTTCATTTTTTTTTTGGGTACTTTTATAAAAAGATATTTAGGGATTGCAGTTTCATATTTCATTGTGTATTACAATGTCAGAATAAATTACTCAAACTAAACAAATTTATCCGTGGAATAAACAATTTGACAATTATGTTGGACACATAAAATTCTAAATATTTGTCAGTTACGTATTGTTACTTTCGTCGTTCATAATTAAATTTTACTTTTCCATCTCATCCAACATAAGCTCTGGATTTCGTATTGGATAAAACAAATTAGTACGCATTTACGAGATGAATGTTTTCAAAAGTTCTCTTCAATGTCATGCGTTATGACAACATATTCCTGGTATGCGATAATTGGTGAACATATAGAAAAAGGGGAGACAATTTATTTGGCCTGGGAAAAATAATTATTTGTAAAAATCAATTAGTTTCATCAACTTCCTCCTTTTGCCTTCTTTTGTTGCCTTCTTTCCTTCTACTTTTGAAGCCATTAAATTTGTGGGTCAATTTAACTTAAGAAGCAAACTCAAAAGTGGGTAGGTTTTATCCTTTGAATTAATTGAGTTCTTCACGATAATGTTAGTTTGGTGGAGATGTAGTGCTTTTGTGGGGATCATAAACAATTTATCAAGGCAGGCCATTATTTTCATGCCCTTTATATCATTTATAGGTGGTATCTGCCATGTGAAAATTAGGCATGAAAACATGCAATAAAGTAGAATTTACGAAACCCAATTTTCTGCTGATCTTATCCGCATATGCATTTGGAGATTCAAACTCTATGAGAAAAGTGTGTGATTGATCATGTCGTGGGTCATTTCAAAAATTATTTTAGAATTTGGATGATTCAATATATTTTTTAGGATCTTCTTCTTCTTCTTCTTCTTCTTCTTCTTCTTCTTCTTATTTGAATTTAATCGATTCAATGTGATTTATAATTCTAAAATTTTTCATCCGTTGAAATAAAAATGCTCAAATGGCACAAATTCACCAATGTGGCTTACCCGTCAAATGATCAACACTCATAAGTACCTTACCTTTTACATTTGCACATGCACAATTATATTTATGACTTTTAAAATATTTTATCTCCTTTGATTTTTTATTTACAGAAATCCACAATTAAAATTTGTTAGAATTTTAATTTTGAACTTCATCCTTGCGAAAATTATATTATTAGAGCAATAAGCCATTGGAATCGATTTCAAGACATGACTATAAAATTGAATTATTTAAACCTTGATTTCAAGCTCAAGTCCAATTCAATTTAATTGAAAGGATGATTCACGTCAAGTCCTCCCTCTCCTCTATTAGCACTCTTTTTGGCATTGGTGGAGTGGGGACAAAGAATCTTACTTCAAATCCAAGTCTGGGTGCCCCACCCCTCCCAAACAAGCGATCAGAATTCTACGATTTGATCTGATTTCATTTTTCATCACATCATCATTTGCATCTCACATCATAAATCTGGCAAATAATTTGGGTCGCGAGTCTAGTAGTGCCACAAGATATGAGAGGTAACTAATTCCTATTTTTCTTGTAAGCTGCGTTTGGTACTTCAATTGTAGTTTGTGAAGAAGGTACGTAGCTAGTTGATTTTCCTGCCCAAACTGTGATGCTTCAGTATTGATGGCAACTAACGCCAATACCAGTAGCAGCCCCAAACAACTTTTTTGGGTGAAATTATTAGAAAAGGGCTCAATTACATGACAGCTGCCAAACAGTACTTATCCAGTCCTTATGATTTATAGAGTTGGCATATACAAGTGAAAGAATTTTTTTTTAATTTATATATATACACATGTACATATTAAAAATATGTTATCATTTGAACTCCTGAAAGACTTGTACTATTGGATTACAAATCACTCGACATGTACAAGTAAAAGAATTAAGAATTCTATGCCTTTCTTTAAGAACTATATTGCATGAAAGATATTGTATTTTGCATGCATGTTTCAAATAATGCATTTATGTATGCTGGCGGATGAGATACAGTCTGTATGATCCTATCTAGATTGATTGTAGATTATCAAATTAAGTATGATAATATTAATATTTATTTTGTATATTATTATATTCTGATTTATTAATTTGCAATTTTACTTATTTGGAGAGGCTGAAAAAATATTTTCACGTAAAGTTTATAATTAGACTTTGACTATACAGACACATTTCATAAAATGGTTCGTGCATAAGGATAATTGGGAAATTATATATAATATCTTTAAAAAAAAAACATTATTGCATTTGTAATCAGCCAACTTTGCCCTGAAGCATACCACTGTCATTATTTTAAGCTAAAAAAGTTACCACTTAAATACCATTAACAAAATGTTGACCTACGCTTTCGTCTAAACATACTTATTGGTATTAATTAATGACATAAAGAGAACAATGGAAAGTTTTGATGGTTTGTGGGACACACGGTTTTGAGGGGTACTTTGTGTTGGTTTAAATTCATACACTAATGAATGGGTCAAAAATTTAATAAACTCTCCCTAAGTTCACGTACGCCCGGTCAGCCGCCCCGTGGCGACGATCCCGTTTCTGATTCCTATCTGACCTTTGGACTTTGACTTAGGCTTAATCCCACCGCCCGACGTTCCGCCCTCAAAATTAATCATATCTCACTCTTAAATTAGAGAAATTTTCATCGGCTTTAAGGAGTAAGAAAAGTCCTTCAAAGGATGCAATACAGTAGACTAAGCAACATATTTTTTGTAAACAACCAATTAAGGAGGCCTAAGAATCCATGTGTTAGTCCAATTAAATCTTTCAAATTTTTCCAAAGTTGATTAAAAATAAATTACTAAAATTTAATAAAATTAATTATTAAGGTGAGGTAAATTAAAATTAAGTTTATAATATACTTTCAATGTATAAGTAAAATTTTTAAATTGAAAGTTGGGGATTTGATGATATAGAAAAAGAGACCCTAAGAGTAAAAAAGTAAAAAAAATAATTAAAAAAGACTAACCAAATAAATAAATAAATAAATAAGAAAAGAGTCAGTAAACCTAATAAATTAATAAGTCTATTAAAATGGACACCAGCACTCAACTTGGCTGAAGCCCACCAATAGCTTAATCAATACAAATATCAACCCTAACAGTCGAAGAAGGAATATCTTATCATTCAAAAAAAAAAAAAAAAAAGAGAAGGAGAGCCCTACCTCTACGCAAGTGCATTCCAAGAGAAGCCAATTTTATTTTGTTGAATTTTGAAAAGAATACATATACCATTTCCATGCAGCACCATGGATATAGTTTATTAATTATTTGTCATTGTTTAACTATTATTTTTTACAAAATCAAATGAATGGATCTCAAATTTGCTTAGCAATTCAAGTTTATTATAATTATGGCATAAGAGTTCTTATTTTTATAAATTTAATTGTGATAAAGATTGTGTTTAAGATCTTATTCTTATACCTACTTATACATGCATTGACATAAACCAATAACAATAGAAGCAATTGTCATAAAATTAGGATGCGATATCCTTGTGGTCACCGAGCAGGTAAAATCAAATCAAAGGAAAAAATTTTAAATTTTTGAAAAATTTTAGATTTTTTACTTATATCAATCTTAGAATTTTTAATTATGTATTAATTGAGATAGTAACAACGTCACTGGTATCAACACAACTTTAAGACATTATCTCATGAATTAGCTAATTGTTAATAAGATTATCACTGACAATTATTACATGTGCGTTTCTTTAAGCAATCGAATACATTAATATATTTTCTCCCAAAAAAAAAAAGAAAGAAAGAATACGTTCATATATTACACATCAATTAATCAAGAACAGAATGGCTTTATCAATCAAGAATTTATGGATATCAAATATCAACAACTACTAATGTTAAAGGAGATAAATACTCATATGTCTCGTGAAACTCGAATTCAAGATTTCAAAATTTGGAGGCATTAATTAATTTTTCTTTTAAAAAAATGCTTTAAGAGAAAGAGTGCCAGTAGCTATAATATGGTTCATGGTAAAAAAAAAATCATGATATTCATAGTTGGAAAACTATAATATTACTAATGAAATAGACTTATTAAAGAGGTTTGGAGTTATTCAAATCCTAAACGGTTCAAAGGATTCAAATTTTCATATTAGCATTATTGATTTTTTAATAAGGCGACCATTACATTAATGTCAATATTACCTATTAATTTTTTTTAACTAAAACACATATATTGGATGTTCGTTAGATTCAAACCCCTAACCTTATCTATACTATTTTATATAGCACAGTTTTGTGCTTATTTAATTGTGCAATTTTAATTCTAATTGTGCAATTTTTGCCAAATGTTAAATTTTTCGAATTTTGAGTATTTTACTTCAATTAAAAAAAATTATTAATTGTTGATTATTATCTCTAACCGATATGATTATATCTTATCTCCAATCTTCCTTAATCTAAAATTCCAAATGTATTTAACAATATTTCATAATCTTTATTTGATAAAGGATTTGATATTATTTATATAATATTATATATCATGATGAGATATTATCAAAGATGTTTAGATGTATTAAAACTCTTATACTTTATATACTTAAATACAATTTAAAGAATGAAAACACATCCATGTCTCAAATAAATCTCATTCAATCTTCCAATTTCACATCTTGAAGAAGATAAATTACTAAGTATCTCTATAAGAATTTTTCTATGTAAGTAAAGAAAAGGATATTGCTATTTAATTATATTCTTCCATTGATTTTGTTGTTGAGATTTTAATTATATGTTTTGTTCATTTTATGAAATTAACTAGCTTTAGATATTTATATAATTCATGCGCAAGATAAAGGAGAATACTAAGAAAGAAATAGAATCAAGAAAAACATTGAGTATTTGCGATTGGTTTACGTAAGAATCACGAGATTAGTTCTTTTTTCATTATTCAAAGATATTACCTTTTGACATATTTAATTTATGAGCTTTGTGGAGTAGACAAATTTACCAAATTGTAATAATTTTTTTTTTATCAAATAAACATCATATTTAGTGATGTTCGTCCACTTTATGATTATTCACCTTATTGTAATAATAAAAAAAGTATTTAAATTTAATATATATATATATATATATATATATATGAATGAGTGGGGAATTGTTTGTATACATCGATAAAACTTGGTGATTCTATTTAAATTTTGATAAAGATATTTACTTGAGTATGGGCAATAGTAAGCAAGTGGATTTTTTTCATTCTTAGAACTAATTTTCAGCATACTTTATTATTTATTTATTTATTTAAAAAAATATAAATTTTTTATTTATATTTTTGAATATATTAATTTAACTTTTAATATAATTATAACTTGCATCTGCCCAGTGGTGATGCTCCAAAAATGATTTTAATATTAAAATAATTTTAAAATAATCTTAATATTAAATATATAATTTTGAAATAAAATAAATAGTTTTAATATTGAATATATAATTTTGAAATAATTTTATTTTAATATTAAAATAATTTTTGGTGCATTGCATCATGTACATGCTGGTACTTTATATGTGAAACTTAAGTCGTTAAGCCAAAAATACTCAACACAATGTTAATTATTAATAATTATTTATTAATAAATAATAATAATCTGAATCAACTAAGAATTACTATTGAGATAAATAAAATTAAGGGACACTTATTTAAAAGTACCAAAACACTTTTCACTTTTGTGATCAATTCCCACTTGATTTTGTTTAGATTAAACTCTTTAGTTTTGTTAAAATTTTAGAGTTCACTCCTTACTTATTTGATTTGATAAAAATACCCTTAAGTATAATATTTTTCAGTTATTTTTTTTTTTCACTTTTTTGTCATAAACAAAAGCAATAATAAACCCTACCAATAGCAGTATCATTTCCAGAAATATAAAGAAAAAAAAAATGCAACAAACTCCACGGCGAGAACGAGAATAATTGTGGGAGCCTATAACTACCAACCTGACATTTGCATTGTTTTCTTCTCTTTTCATTTTCATCATTTTCGGGTTTATTCTTCTTTATTTTTGGGTTTCTTCTTCTTCTCAATTGCTTCTTAGTTGTTTTATGAGTTTCTTGTATTTTTCTGACAATATCAACTAGTAGTGAAGCGGAAGTGTTCAATCAAATGTTAGGGAGTTGCCACTACAAACATCAGCTCTATATAATGTTAATTAAGGATAATAAACTTTAATGGACATGTACATTAATCTTGCAAAAAAATGGAGTGAAATCAATGTCAAGTTCTTCAATTTGCGATACATAGCTCAATATCAAAGATTGTACATGACATTGACTAATGACGAAGATGTCTTGAATATGGTCTTATTGCATTTGACATTGAAAATGAATATTATTGACATTTTGATAAACTGAAAGAATGAATTAAGCAGTAGTGCCAAGAAGAGCTATTATGTTTTAAGATAATACTTCTGCAGAATCTAAACTGTACTACAGTTTGTAAAGTTTTGTACATCAAGTGTTCTGAAATTGTACTATATTTATTTAAAAATCTTTCTCTACTTAAAGCATTCTACATTATACTTCATTGCAAATAAAATTGTATTTCATTTGACGAAAATTATATACTATTATTTAAGTTTTGTACTTTAGATGTTTGGAAATTATACTTCACTTTATCTAAAATTGTACTTTTCTTTTTCTGAAATTATACTTCATTTTATTTAAACATGTACTCTATTCATTGATTTTCTACACTTCAATTATTCTATTTATTAATTATCTAAAATTATACTTCTTTTGTTGAAATTTTATACTTCACGTATTCTGAAATTGTACTTTCCTATATCTAAAATTGTACTTCTATTTTTTAAAATTATACTTGCTTCATTTTACAAAGCCTGTAATTTGTTCATTGAAGTACTATACTTCAAGTGTTACAAAATTGTACTTCATTTTATCTAAACATATACTTCAATTAGTTGAATTTATTATACTTCACTTTATCTAAAATTGTATTTTTTTTTTCTGAAATTATACTTCATTTTACCTAAATATGTACTCTATTTATTGAAGTTCTATACTTTACGTGTTCAATTTATTGATTATCCAAACTTTATTTAAAATTTTACTTTTTTTCTAAAATTATAATTTATTTTATATTTTATTTTACCTAAATCTGTACTCTATTCATTGAAGTTCTATAATTGATGTATTATATTTATTGATTATTCAAAACTATATTGCAGTTGCTATTGTTTTATACTTAAACTATTCAAAATTGTCTTCACTTTATACAAATTTATACTCCAATTATTTGAAATTGTACATCATTTCACATAAAATTATATTCTATTATTTAAGTTTAATACTTTAAGTATTCTACTAACAAATTATCAAAAATTGTTCTGTAGTTGTTAAGGTTTTATATTTCAAATGTTCTTAAATTATGCTTCGCTTTATTAAAATTATACTTCTCTTTTCTAAAATTGTATTTTATTTTACCTAAACATATACTTTATTCATTGATTTTCTACACTTCAAGTGTTCTATTTATTGATTATCCAAAATTATACTTCTTTTGCTAGGATTTTATATTTCACGTGTTTAGAAATTGTATTTTTCTATATCTAAAATTGTACTTCTATTTTTTAAAATTATATTTGCTTCATTTTACAAAGCATGTAATATATTCATTGAAGTACTATACTTCAAGTGTTACAAAATTGTACTTTATTTTATCTAAACTTTTACTTCAATTAATTGAATCTATTATACTTCACTTTATCTAAAATTGTGCTTTTTTCTAAAATTATACTTCATTTTATTTAAACATGTACTCTATAATTGAAGTTCTATACTTCATGTGTTTTATTTATTGATTATCCAAATTTTATTTAAAATTTTACTTTTTTTTCTGAAATTAAACTTCATTTTATATTTTATTTTACCTAAATCTGTACTTTATTCATTGAAATTGTATACTTCACGTGTTCTATTTATTGATTAACCAGAAGTGTACTGCAATTGCTAGGGTTTTATATTTAAACTATTTGAAATTGTACTTCACTTTATATAAATTTATCCTCCAGTTATCTAAAATTGTACCTCATTTCACATAAAATTGTACTCTATTTTTTAAGTTTAATACTTCAAGTGTTCTATTAATATATTATCAGAATTGTACTGCAATTGCAAGGGTTTTATACTTCAAATATTCTGAAATTATGCTTCACTTTAATAAAGTTGTTCTTCTTTTTTCTGAAATTATACTTCATTTTACCTAAATATGTACTCTATTTATTGATTTTTTACACTTCAAGTGTTCTATTTATTAATTATCCAAAATTATATTTTTTTTGCTAGGATTTTATACTTCACGTATTCTAAAATTGTACTTTCCCATATCTAAAATTATATTTCTATTTTCTGAAATTATACTTGCTTTATTTTACAAAGCCTGTAATCTGTTCATTGAAATACTATACTTCAAGTGTTCCAAAATTGTATTTCATTTTATCTAAACATGTACTTCAATTAACTGAATCTGTTACACTTCACTTTATCTAAAATTGTGCTTTTTTTTTTTTCTGAAATTATATTTTATTTTACCTAAACTTGTATTCTATTAATTGAAGTTTTATACTTCATGTGTTCTATTTATTGATTATCCAAATTTTTTTTAAAATTTTACCCTTTTTCTAAAATTATACTTCATTTTTTATTTTATTTTACCTAAACAATATTGTATTCATTGAAGTTTTATACTTCATGTATTCTATTTATTGATTATGCAGTTGTTATGATTTTATACTTAAACTATTTAAAATTGTACTTCACTTTATACAAATTTATACTCAAGTTATTTGAAATTGTACATCATTTCACACAAAGTTTAATACTTCATGTATTCTACTAATAAATTATCAAAAATTATACTGCAGTTGCAAGACTTTTATATTTCAAATGTTCTAAAATTACACTTCAATTTATTAAAAATGTACTTCTTGTTTCTAAAATTATATTCATTTGTCAACCTCAAAGGATCGACACAATCAAGGAGGAAATTGGTTCGATTAATGCATTGCACAATGAATTGGCTTTAACTAGCAACTCAATTTATACATAGAGGAATTGCATATATGGGGAGGGTCAGATATTCAAGAATGCTCAAGAGTTCAGAATTATGTTTAAGAATTATGCGGTGTCTACTTGGCGGTCATTTAAATACAAAAAAAATGACAACAAAAAAATCATAGTCGTTTGTAGTGATGAAAATTGCAAATGGAGAATCTATGCATCAAGACATAAGGTTGATAAATTATTTGGCATTCGAATATGCAATTTAGAGCACACATGTGGTGAGACTAATCGTCGAACAAGGGGACATCCTAAAGCCAATTTTGCTTGGGTTGCTAACATTGTAAATGATAAATTGAGATCAGAGCCATGTTATCGGCCATCTACCATATTGAAAGATGTCCACAGAGAATACAGTGTGAAACTTAGGTACCATAAAGCATAGGTGGGTAAGAAATTAGCTATGCATGACATCCATAGCGTTGGGAAGGGATCTTATGATAAGTTGAGGTGGTACTGTGACGCTGTGAAGAGGACAAATCCTGAAAGTATTGCAGACTGTGAAATTGACCCAATTAGTCAAAAATTTCATTGGCTATTTATATGTTTTAGTGCTTGTCTTATTGGTTTTCTCAGGGGATGCAAGCCGTTGATATTTTTAAACGGCACCTATATTAAAAATAAATACAAATGATGCTTACTCAGTACTATCAGTAAAGATGCTAATGATGACTTATTCACGCTAACATATGCAATTGTTAACTCTAAAAATGATATTAATTGGGAGTGGTTCTGCTTCAAGCTAAGAAGTATCTTAGATTCTCAATATCTACCTAGAATATCAAAGTTCACTTTCTTCTTCGATTGACATCTAGGTCTTCTTAATGCCCTTCCCATGATATTTCTCGATAACCACCGTGCATATTACTTGAGACACTTAGTGGATAACTTTAAGAAATAAATAAGTGTACTTTGTCTTTGTTTGTGAAACAATTATGTGAAATAAACTCTAATTCGTAACATTTAGCACATTATTGTTCTATTATTTTAAATTCAAGTGTTAAGAAAATACTCTCTACATAACAAGAAACATTAGTGCTCTTTTTTTGAACACTGTATATGTTGTGTATCGATAGGGGGGGGTAAAAAACAATAATCAAGTAGAATGTTGGAATACTTAGGTTAAACCAGCCCGATTTATGCCAGTTGCAACCGTGGTTGATCACACACATGTGCATATAATGGTTATGATGTATGATCGACGAGAAAAATCTCATAAGATGGTTGGTCAATTATGTCCCAAGCAAGAGAAAAAGTTGACAATCAATCATATGCGTTCTCGTAACTTAAAAGTTGTCATGTTTAGTGGTTGGAGCTTTGAGGTGATTGAGCAAGATAAATCATATGTTGTAGATTTACATGGCATGGTTTGTTCATGTAGAGCATGGCAGATTGATAAAATACCATGCAAACACACTTGTGCTTGTGTCGAGTCAAGGTCACTTTTATCGTATGACTTCACTAATCAATACTATCGAATTGAGATGTATCAACAAGCAGTGATAAACCCCATTCCTATATTTGATATGAATCTGTTCCCGCCAGATGATGATGGCCTCATTAATGTACCTGATTGCCGATCTTAGCCTGGGCGTAGAAGGACACAGATAATTCTATCATAAATTGAGAAATGCGTAATTAAGTGTAAAAGGTGTGGTAGAATAGGGTATAATCGTCGAACCTGCAAAGAATCAATAAATTAGTTAAATTTTATACTTCAACAAAAAATAGTTTATACTTTGTTTGTTTATACTTTATTTGTTCTTGGTTTGTACTTCAATTCCCTTAAATTGTACTTATATTGGCTACCCAGTTTCAATGGAATTAAAGTGTACTTCAACGAAAAATATTTTATACTTTCTTTGTTTGAGGTTGTACTTCATCTCTTTTGAATTGTACTCACATTCCTAACCTAGTTTCAAATGGATTGAAGTGAATTTCAAGGAAATACATTTTATACTTTATTTGTTCTAGGTTTGTACTTCATTTTCCTCAAATCGTACTCAAATTGTCAATAGAATTGAAGTGTACTTTAATGAGAAATATTTTATACTTTGTTTTGTTCTAGGTTTGTACTTCATCTCCTTTGAATAGTACTCACAATCCCTGCCCAGTTTCGATTGAATTAAGAAACACATTTTATTCTTTGTTTGTTCTTGGTTTGTACTTCATTTCTCTCAAATTATAGTGAAATTGGCTACCAAGTTTTAGTGGAACCGAAGTGTACTTCAATGAAAAATATTTTGTACTTTGTTTATTCTGGGTTTGTACTTTATTTTCTTCAAATTGTACACACATTTTTTGCCCAATTTTAATTGAATTGAAGTGAACTTCAAAGAAACACATTTTATACTTTGTTTGTTTAGGGTTTATACTTGGTTTTACCCAAATTGTACTCAAATTGGCTGCCCAATTTTAATGAAATTGAAGTGTACTTCAATAAAAAAATATTTTCTACTTTTTTTGTTCTAGGTTTGTACTTCGCCTCCTTCGAATTGTACTCACATTCCCTGCCAAGTTTCAATTGAATTGAAGTGAAGTTAAAAAAAAATACATTTTATACTTTGTTTGTTCTTGGTTTGTATTAGAATTTCCTCAAATTGTACCTAAATTGTTTGCCCAATTTCAATTGAATCAAAGTGTACTTCAAAGAAACACATCTTATACTTTGTTTGTTTGGATTTGTTCTTCATATCCATCAAATTATACTCACAATCTATTCCCAGTTTCAGTTGAATTGAAGTGAATTTCAAAGAAACACATCTTATACCTTTTTTGTTTAGAGTTTGTATTTCATTTTACTCAAATTTTACTCAAATTCTTTGCCCAGATTTAGTGGAATCGAAGTTACTTCAATGAAACACATTTTATACTTTATTTGTTTTGGGTCTGTACTTTATTTTACTTAAATTTTACCCAATTGGCTGCCCAGTTTTATTGAAATTGAAATGTATGTTAACAAAACATATTTTATACTTTTCTTCTTTTGGGTTTGTACTTTATTTCTTTCAAATTGTAGTCACAATCCCTACAAAGTTTCAATTGAATTGAAGTAAACTTCAAAAAAACACGTTTTATACTTTGTTTGTTCTTGATTTGTACTTCAATTCCATCAAATTTTACTCAAATTGGCTGCCCAACTTTAATAAAACTGAAGTACATTTCAACGAAACATATTTTATACTTTTCTTTTCTGGGTTTATACATCATTGCCTTCAAATTATACTCAAATTCTCATCCCAATTTCAATTTAATTTAAGTGTATTTCAAGAAAATATATTTTATACTATGTTTGTTCCATGTTGTACTTCATTTAACTCAAAATCATTGCCAAATTTCAACAAAAAATATTATAAATATTAATGAAAAATTACACTTATATAAAACATAATATTATCAATAAAATATGCTTCAATTTATGTATGTATTTACATACAAAGTAAAAATAATATAATATTTCTTGACTTTTTTTCCTTATTTCGACAATTTTGAACTTAATATCTTAATATTTTTACTAATATTGTTGAATTGAAATTTGTTCAATGATTTGAATTTTAAGCCTTGGTAAATAATAACCAAATTATAAAAATGTGTGTGATATTTATCATATAAATAAAATAATATTAAAGTTTTAATTTGTTAACCACTAGTGTTCAACCGATGAGTATTGTCCATCGCGGTAATGAAAGAACTCTATACTTTCAAAGATATTAACAAATGAGAATTTGATGACAATATCCACAACATCATTAATACAAATACGTACTTCACGTGATACGATAATCTCAAATTATTGTACTTGACAATCATTTTAATTATTGGAGAACAATTGTACAATTGCAATAAGTGTACTTCAAAGAATATATTTTATACTTTGTTAGTTCAATGTTTGTACTTCAGTATGCCAAGATTGTACTCACATTCACTGTCTAATTTCAATTGAAGTGAAGTGAACTTTAAAGAAACACATTTTATATTTTGTTTGTTCAAGGTTTGTATTTCACTTCTCTCAAATTATACTCAAATTTTCTGTCTAATTTCAATTAAATTGAAGTGAATTTCAAAGAAACACATCTTATACTTCATTTTTTCTTGGTTTGTGCTTCACTGCCCTCAAATTGTAATCATATTGGTTGCCCAATTTCACTGGAATCGAAGTGTACTTTAATAAAAAATATTTTATACTTTGTTTGTTTTAGGTTTTGTATTTCATTTTCTTTCAATTGTACTTACATTTTCTGCCTAGTTTTAATTGAATTGAAGTAAATTTCAATGAGATACATTTTATACTTTGTTTGCTCTAGGTTTGTACTTCATTTTCTTCAAATTATACTCACATTCTTTGCCCAATTTTAATTGAAGTGAAGTGAATTTCAAAAAATCACATCTTATATTTTGTTTGTTCTGGCTTTTACTTCATTTTTCTCAAATTATACTCAAATTGGCTGCCCCGTTTTAGTAGAATCAAAGTGTACTTCAATGAAAAATAATTTATACTTTGTTTTTTCTAGATTTGCACTTCATTTTCTTCAAATTGTACTCAAATTCACTGGGCATTTTCAATTGAGCAAAAGTGTACTTCACGAAACGTATTTTATACTTTATTTATTCTGAATTTTTACTTTATTCAGTCAAATTGTACTCAAATTCACTCCTTGTTTTCAATGAAATTGAAGTGTACTTCAACGATGTATGTTTTATGCCTTGTTTTTTTGGGTTTTTACTTTATTTCTCTTATATTGTACTCAAATTTGTTACCTAATTTTATGAAAATTGGGCATATTATTCTTCAACGCAACAGTTATACTTTATTTTTTCCACTCTTATACTTTATTTTCCTCAAATTATACTCAATTCACTGCTTAATTTCAATTTAAAATATTATAAATACTCGATGGAAAACCACACTTGCATACAAAATAATATTATATATAAAGAATGCTTCAATTTATATATGTATTTATATACAGAGTGTGATTTAAATCCTGGTATTTTCACGACTTAATATTGTATATGCCATTGTCGCACAGTATTTATCCATATCAATTGTTCCAACAGTCCTCCAGAACTCGAGGGTGTCTCTAGCAAAATATTTTGCCTAAAGACACACATAGACACCGCAATCCACTACACCTTTTTGTTGTTTGCTTTTTTTTTTTTTACCTCATGTATTCATCTACACGACACCCCAATGAAAGTTTCATGTACCAAGAATAGAACGAAACCTACAAAAATATTGATTAGTTGTTGACTCCCTACTTTATGAAGAAATCACAAGGAAATGAAGCAAATTTATAATGGCACTAGTTGTCAGATTGTATCTAACGGCCATTATTTAATTCATATATAAAAAAAAGTGAGTCGAGGTGTCGAGGACAACCAAAAGCCAGTGATGGTGCCAAAAAATCAATAGGATTATGTAACAATACTGGTTCACAACATCCAATGTGAGGTTTTTCAAATCTTTATAGGTGAAGGAGTTAAGTGTAGGTATCAACTCCATGAATTCTTCATCCGTGATATCCTTCATTTTACGTCCCTTAAGTCTATCTAATATATCAACCTATGAAGTATAAAACAAATGGTTATACTCATTGGAAATGTGAACTAAATAAGTTAGAAAACTGCCACATACCTACGCTATTGCGGACATAAACCACACCTTGTGGTGACACTTGTTGTCGAAAAATGGGCTACATAATATCGATATGTAGCAGTCCACTATGTCAACAATAAGTTCTCCAAATAAGAGCTCATAAAAGTTTTTTTCATCTAAAAATTGTCTTGCTCCCTCCCAGACAGTCACCCTACACAATTATTAATTGTTAATTCAGACACCAATTTATCCAAAAGAAAAATAATAAGCAAATTTTGCTACCTCAAATTATCTTTTCTGATAAAGTTGTTGATGACTTCTCACTTTTCTACAAGAACAAGTTCACGATCTTTATAATCAGTCTTTCCTCTATAGGGATTAGGTACTTCAATCTTTGGGTTGGTTAGTTCCTTTACCACCTAGATTGGACTGATGTCTTTGGTCACCTGTAGTACAAAATACAGCACATTAGGTACAAAGTATCAATAATTAAAGTACAAAAGACTAGCATATTAAGTACAAAGTATCAAGTATTGAAGTATCCCCTATTAAAGTACAAAATATAACAGCATGGAGTACAAAATCCAAGCACATTAAGTACAAAGCATCAACTATTGAAGTATCCCCTATTGAAGTACAAAATATAATCAACCTGGAGTACAAAACTCAACACATTAAGTACAAAATATCAACTATCGAAGTATCCCTTATTAAAGTACAAAATATAACCAACATGGAGTATAAAACTCAAGCACATTAAGTGTAAAGTATCAACTATTGAAGTATCTCCTATTGAAATACAAAATATAACCAATATGGAGTACAAAACTCATCACATTAAGTCTAAAGTATCAACTATTGAAGTATCCCTTATTGGAGTATAAAATATGACCTACAAGGAGTACAAAACTAAAGCACATTAGGTATAAATGATCAACTATCAAGTACAAAAGATCAGCACATGAAATACAAATATCCCAACACGGAGTATAAAATATCAGCATATGAAATACAAATATCGCTAATATGATGTGTAAAACAATAGCACATTAAGTATAAATATCACCAACTTGGAGTACAAAAGACATAGCACATTAAGTACAAATATCAACCAATCAAATATAAGATGTCATTACATTTATTACAGACAGACAATTTACAAATGAAATGCAAATAGCAAAAAATTAAAATATTAAGTAGTTGAC